>CM040246.1:20493105-20522356 GCA_022545495.1 Chrysanthemum lavandulifolium
AGTATTAGACTTTGAAGAGGAAGCTGGTCCTTCAACTACTGTGTTAGAAGAAGAAGCTGGTCCCTCAACAACTGCCATACCAGAAGAAGCTGATATACCCAAACCTGTAAGAACTGCAAGTGATGATGAATTAATTGCAACTATATTGCATGATTTATCAAAGCCAAGGGCTGTTACTATTTCTGAAGTTGTAGAAGAACAACCAAGAGCTTCTCAACCTGCTATTGATCCTAAGGATAAAAGAAAAGGTGTTTTGGTAGAAGTAAAGAAGAAGAAACCAACTTTAGCACAGTTAAGGTCTCGCCAAGATGCTTTAAATGAACAAGCACTAGAAAAATTCAAGAAGAATTAAATGCTAAAGATAGAGAAGATAAGGAAGTCAAGAAGCTCGGAATAGAGAGCGACTAAGAAGTTGCAAGAGGAATTGAATGTCAAGCTAGTGAACAATTACATCACTGCTCTCGCTTTTATGCCTAGAAACCAAATCTTGCTAAAGAAAGAAATGCAATGATGGCTTATTTGAAAAGTCGAGGATATAAAGGATTGCGTGTCAAGCATGTTGATATGAAAAGATTATATGTTCTCGAGACAGGCTTATAAGAAGGATGTTGCAAGTATCAAAGATTATAAAGATGAAGCTACTTGGATCAAGCGAAAGAAAGAAAAGTTTAAAAGAAAAAGGAAAACCGGAGTTGAAGATAAACAGTTTTCAAAGAAAGAAAAGTTGAGTTAAGATCTCAAACTAGGGATGAACTAAGAAATTATCTCGTAATAGTAGATTTTGAATATTCCGAGAAGATCTTGACATGAAGATGAAATGATCTCGATTATTACTTTTGAAGTTGTGGAATCTAAAGATGGAAGCTATCGATGTTTCATAGGAAGATGAAAGTTTCAGAGTGTTCATCGGACTATGAGATTTATTGCATATCATAGATAGAGTGGATCTATCACTACTACAAAAAATCTCACAGAAACCGGTCAAAATGGCCCATGAAGAGTGGTTTTCAAACCACTCTCTGAAGGGGGGTATCTCCATGATCGAAACACATAGAAACCGGTTTGGCAACCTGTCTCTATTAGAAGCATCGACACCAGTTTTGTCTTAAGAACCGGTCTCCATTATAGAGTAAGTAAACATATTTTTATTAGACATTGACACTGGTTCTCCAACAACCTGTCTTTATAAAAGCATCCAACATGTCTTTATATATAGTTAAAAGATGTGTTTTTAACTCAAAACCTGTCTTTTTGATAAATTTATTTTATTAAAAAAAATCATTTTAAAATTTCTAATAAATTAGAAAATTTTAAATATGATTTTTTAATAAAGAAATACACACACACACACATATATATATATAAAGTGATAAAAATACAACACAAATGTCAAAATCAACAAAGTAAATTAAGATAATACGTCAATTCAACTAAACATAAATCCTAGACAAAATCCAAATTAAATATATATTTCAGCCGTTGTGTCAAATATATATAAAGTGCTATATTTCCAACCGTGGTGTCAAACTTTGTGAAGAGAAAAGAGCCAAATCCGCAACTTCTTCAGCTCTTGACCTCTTAAACCTTTCGTTCTTACCGACCCATCAAATACTATTGATAGTTGTCTTGGAACATAAGTAGTTTAGCTAAATCCTGCATATAGCAAGTTAAATTGCATAAGACAAATGATTATCTAAGTACAAACGAGTAAAGAAGAACAACCAACCTCAAGCAAATTTTACTAAGTATACCTAAATAAGTATATCGCCTAGTTAAGAAACGATTAAAAGCCCTTTAGATGCTTCTTGTTATACTTGTACAAAAGAGAATGTTTGGATTACTTTTGATTCATTAAATAATTAGAATAAAAAAAAGATAAGAGAAAAACCTTAAAGTTTCTTTACGCTAGTAAATAGCATATGCGAAAACTTAAGCAATCCCATTATCATGTTTATTAACCTTTGCATAAAACAAGGCTAATCGGAGTAACTTGAATATACCATTTAGTGTATCTAGTTTTAAAATACAAAGTAAAGTTTTCTATGTTATCTCAAGTCTCAACATCTCTTACTCAGACATTTTAAGAACCCTCTTTTCTTTTAATAAAACTTAATTTGACTAAAATTAGGGTTGATGCTTGACGACAATGGACCAAGATAGGGATTTGTAACAAGAGAAAGAGATGAGAGGCGCTTAGGCCTTTGAAAGATACACTAGTCTAAAACTTTTGGAATAAAAGTCATGAAACATACATGAATTCTTTATTTAACTTGCTGCAAGTATTGTTTTTTTACAGCTTTACAAAGGAGTGAAACTTATTTAACTTTTTAAAATCATTTTGGATGGTAACATATGTCTAAGAAATATATTTTTCCCTCTTAAAAACGTGTCAATCCAAACATACAACTATAGTTACCTGTATTTCAGCAATGTTAAAAGTGTTCTCTCCAACTCTGATTTTCCATTCTCAGGCTGCAACTTTGATTCAAGATAAGCTCCTTCCAGTAAATTTGTGTTGATCTTAACATGTGTCATTGCGGATGTTAAATCTGTACCCCAAAAAATCAGACAGATTATCTAAAAACTATAAGCTTTGGGACCATTACTTAAGACAAACTAACTCAACGCCTCAAACAAAAGTCTATAATCGATCCCAAATAGTCCCTACATATATAATACTAGGAAGGCTAATGACCGTGCAATAAACCATACCCATCCATCGGCTAATCTAAAAACAATGCAAAACATGACTCACAAACTGCATAGTAAACCAATAGAAAGAATCTACACTGTATCGACATAGTCTCTCAATCCATTTCCCCCATTGCATATTATTAGGTATATAGGTTCAAGCTTAATGAGTTAATTCTATTAACAAATTAACTAACTTTCCCAAAAATCCATACTGTAATCTAACAACAATTCAAAAGTACCTACAAAGCAAACTAAAAAGAGGAATATGGCCATTCATTCAAAGAAGGGCCTTTATGTATAAGAAATGCAAAGTTTATCAATAGCTTGTTAAAAAAGTACCAAAATTAATGAATTGAACACCATAAAAAATGGTGGATAAGTGAAGGTGAACATGTATATGAAGCAACTATGATGACACGTGGTGTGCGTGCGGTATGGGAAGAGGGGCAAGCCTGGCTCCATTTTTTTGGAGGTGCTGGTTTTTTTGGCGCCATTTCTTAAGCAGGTGCGTGGTTATTGAGGAAGCAAAAAGCACGTCTATTGAAGGGTTAAAAAGGTTGATTTATATAAATGGTAGATAAAAAATGCTTCCATAAAATATTATTTTAAGTACCTTGCTTTCATGCTACATGCCTCATCATTGTTGACATTAACGTCTTTAATCAAACAAATCAATAACAAGTATTTAGTATAGCACCAAAACATTGTTTTAGCTTACAATAAGTTACTCTAATACCCAAACAAGCCCCGTCAAAGATAAAGTGCTAATGATATTTACTTTATGGCTCAATCAGCCAAATGATCAAGTGACCAAAACCAAGTTCATAATAGCCATGTAATGAGCACATTAAAGCGTATATGATATCAGTCGAAGCGAAATACACAATGTTTTGAAAGTGTACTTACCATATCCCAAAAGCATAGAAAATGTTCTTTGTGGTCAACTTAACTCCATGCCTCATGTTTTTTAATATCTGTTAAAAATGGCAAACAAGTATTTAGAGATGATATGCCTACAATATTGTAATTAGGGGTGTCAATAGGGTCGGGTTGACCCGACCCAAACTGGAACCAAATAAGGCTTATCGGGACGTGTTGAATCGGGTTTAAAAATCTTATCGGGTTGTGTGACCCGAACTCGATAACCCGACATAGTTATCGGGTCGGGTTACGGTTGAATTGTTTTTGTTATCGGGTCAACCCGATAAGACCCGAAATTTATTGTCCAAAACTTATTTCCCTAAAAGTTTTATAAGCACACTACTTTTCACAACTACACATAATATTTCCTTTAACAGTAAGCAAAATAATACTTTGTTAGTTCAATTGCATGCTATTTATTTTTGCCTACTACTAGTGTTTCTTTTTATCTTCTTTATAAAGAAGCTACTAGTGTTTTTTTGCATACATAAGGTCTTACAAGGAATACAATGCATCAATTGGTGCCATAAAACCATGGATAAAGATACTGATTTGTAAAACATATTTGGACTTTGTAGGAGTGAGTAGTAATTGAGAGGTCCAATAGTTTATATAATACGTGTACCTTATTTTCTTACAATATCTTTGATAAATGCAATTTGACCACCGTTGTGGTCGATCTATAGCTTTGCATAGAGATAGAGACAAAGATGGATATCGAGAGTGATAGTGTGTTCCAAACAAAAAATTGCAAAATTTGGTTACTTGCATATTAGTAAGTTCGTATCGAGAAAACTTTCATTAGACCGTTGGCAGCCTATAGTTTCCCCTATTGAAAATGAAAGCAAAAAAATATCTAATAACTCTAGGATACTTTCTATCTTTCAAATAAGATTGATTAAAAGACATTGAAAATTAGAATATACCAATTATCATCAAATAGCTCAACATGGTCCAAGTATGGTGGTGCCAATAGATGTGACCAAGAAACCAAGAGAAAAGAAGCTTCCACCTCACAACTGGTGGCACGCTGATATACCACATGTTGCTCAGGTTAGTGTAGGCGAGATTTTCGGGTTGAGATGGTTATTTTTTTGGGTGGTATTACACGAGAATACACTGCTGAAGACATCACATATGCACACCAATAAGTTGCAAGTCTTTCTCATGTGTAAATATATACTCCGTATTACTCTTATCATGTTTTCTATGCACTTCATGTGCAGCATAGGAAAGAGCTTTTATTCTTTGTTTGGTCTTATATGCGTGGGTAGAAAAAAACTAAAAAACACGAATCACCCGACCTGACATAACCCGACCTGATAACAACCCGAACCCAATAACCCAATTACTTATCGGGTCGGGTTGCGGGTTACATTTCAAAATAAAAAACTTGATTCAACCCGACCCGATAACACCCCTGAACGTAATTTACATGGATAGGAGATCTTAACTGAAACTCATACGTACACCATAACTTCTAACTAACATCTAAAATTTAACCCAAATATTCAGACAGATCCGTAACTACATACAAACTTAAATACGAAAATTTCAATTTAAACCATACAGAAAAGAACCTTAATTCAAAAATGATCAAATATTGAACAAAAATACATAAAATATCCATATAATTGCTAGTATGAGGTCATATGAACAAGGCTAGCAAGAAGTCTATATGCAATAAAGCTTAAAACCACCATTTATGGTGGTATTGAAGGTGTTTAAAATCAGACCAATAACCCCCCATCAACAACTCGAATTTATGATTAAATGGGTGTTAGCGCAAGATTGCATATCGAGTTCTTGAAGATATTGGAACTCAAGATGTGGACTGAAAATAAGTAAAACTTATACCTGCTTTGTGTGAAGTAGCAACCGATTGTGTGAAGGTTATCGCTGCGTTGGTGCGATCGTGAAGGTTAGGGGTTTGTGAATGGGAAAGTGGAAAAAGATAAGAAACTAATTGTAAAAGAGGTGGAAAAAGTTGAAAGATAATGAAAATAAAAGAGGAATAGAAAAAGTTGAATTAATCCCGCTCAATTGAAAAGTTAATTAAACCGCCATTCGTTCAGAAAAAAAGAATTAAACCGCCTAAAACCTGGCTTTTTATAAAATAAATACATAAAGATATGTTGTTACCTAAATACCAGTGTCTTTGATTATGTAAAAAGACCATTTTTAATAGCAAACCCAGCTTTTATGCGTTTTGTATTATGAAAACTGTTTTTTCAAGAAAACCAATCTTGGTTCCTTCCATTCCCGCTAGTTTTTATCATAGGAATATGGTTTTATAAAACCGCCTCTATTTAGGGTGTTTATAGCCTTTTGTGTAGTAGTGTATTCTATTTATATCATGTGGTGAAAGAGTATTTTGAACATCATCCATCGAGAGGAATTGGTTTAGTTTTACTTGGAGATCTCACAACCGCATGGGAAATCAAGAATGAAAGCAAAGGATGAAATTTGGAAGAATCAAGAGAACGGGAAATTGTTTCTTGGAGATTTTTGAAGAACTGGAGTTCATGTTCTAGAGTCGAAACCGGTACAATGATTCATATGTTTGCAGATAGAAGATATCCTCTTACAGAGATCTTATGAGGAGGATGCTAGAGCATGGAATGGAAGTTGAAGAAGATAATGAAATTGCTTGTATGGTCATCAATTTATTTATCAACCGGACTACTATTGTCGATGATAATGAATAACCGTATGAACTTAATTGAATAAATTATTTTTGATAAGTCAAGATTTTATTCAAAGTATCGCGATCAAACAAGACTTTAATCAAAGCATCGCTTGCGCCTTTTAACCGCTATGATTTTTGAAGAAAACTTTTGTTAAGTAACAAATATTTTGAAACAAGTTGAATAAATGGTTTTGAGATGATAACATCAATAGGTTATCAATCCACCATGGTTACAAAAGGATTGACTAATCCATGAGCAAACGGCTCGTAAAGATATATCAAACCGCTTTTAGTTGACAACTTGCTAATAAGTTGGATGGTAATAAACTCACCATATCGAATGTGAAGAGTTGGCTAGCCCACAAGAAAATGGCTTGTGGTAAAGGCGTGGAAAAACCATTATTGGTAATTAGTTCACCATTAGATAAAAGAACTAACTAGTCCGTAAGGGTGCGACTTTTGGTAAAGAAAATCAAATCATTGATAGTCGATGATTTGCTAAAATCATATGGTTATCGATGTACCATGGTCTTACACATCAAAACATTTGGCTACTCCAGAGTTAATGGCTTTGGTAAAGAGATCTAAATCCATTAAATTTTCAATGATTCACCTCTCACGAGTTAACACACCGAAGTGATGAGAATAGTTTGCAACTTAAACCGAATTAATGTACAAATTATCATATGTTGTTGTGTTGTTTGAAAAGATGGAGATTGTTGGATGATGTCAGTAAAAGAATATTTCTAAAGATACTTTGACTATGCACATAAACTACAAAGATACAATCCAAAGACAAAGACACAACTGCTCTTAAAGATGAAGTCGATAAAGATAAATACACAAAGGAACTTGAAGTCAAACAAGTAGAATTCAAGTTAGGGAGGATTGTTGGGATATGAAAGTCTTTGAATGTTAAAGTGTCAAGATTAATCAAAGTATCGCTAAATGATAAAGTCAAAGTACTCGCATATGAAGTCAAAGTACCGCAAGATTAAATAACTGTTTATTCATTTATAGAAAGTCTTGTAATTCTAGAATATTCTATATTAGATTACTTGACGTATAAGGATACAATTTGTAAACCGATTAGGTATCCTTGAGCCTATAAAAGGACCCTAGATTGGCATAAGATGTGCGTGATTTTATTAGAGTTTTAGAGAAGTTCGATATTATTAGAGTTGTTAAAGATCTGCATAATAAGCAAAGTTAGAGTTATTAATAAAATCGTTCTAAGTTAAAGTTATTCTTCTTAGTTTTGTTAAGTAAATTCCGCATACTTAATAGAGTTTGCTTAGTGTTTCTTTGTTAATAACTTAGGATTTTTCCAAGGTTATTAAACCTTAACAAGCTATTTAAGTTAGTTTGGTTAGAGTACATCGATCCAACAATTACCTTCTCTATTTACACTCTTCTCCCCCTTTTATCGAAACAAAAAGGGTGTGTCCTTGGAGTTTAAACTTAATTTCTCCCAAGAAATGCGAGTTTGCATCATCCCTAGTGTAGTGGAATTAAAACACGCCTTATTGCACCAATTGGCACACCACGCCAATACCTTCAACACGAAACACTAATGGAGGAAGAGAAGAATTATCAACAAGATTCAGTTCAGTGGTCTTGATGATGACGAAGCTTAGCAACTCATGACCTTGAGCTTGCACGTCTTCAAGAGGTGGTGATCTCGCCTTTAAGAGGAACCTAGAGAATCACACAAAGAAAAAAATACATAGAAAGATCCTTTGAATTATAACCATTATTGCCAACTGCTCAATGGATCAAATTTTTTAGGCTTAACCTACATCAAGGTTAGTGTTAAGGAATAAAAAAAGAAAAATATATGATGAGAAAGAAATATCCCTTTTGTTGAAACATAAAGGAATTTTGAAGAATGAATGTGTGCATGCTCCCTTTTGTTAAGGGCGTCAAGTATTTTAGGAAGCTAAGACGAAAGTATTGCATAATTTGCAATGTTTTTGCTTTGACGAAATCTCCCCTCTATTGAGGACGTCAAGGGCTCCTAGTGTGTTTTGAAAATCTACAAAACAAAAAATTAGTGAAAAAATATATTCGTCGTTGGACGAGTTATATGATGCACTTTGTAAATGCTCGACAGAAGCTCCCCCTAGCTCGATGGCGTCAATAAGAACCTACAAAAAAAATAAGTAAACCTTGTCCTAAGACAAGTGTGCCATATACAAACCCATGTATATGAGTGAACCTACAAAGAAAAAAAGTGTAAAATTTCGTCCATATATAGACGAGAATCCCATACACATCAAAGTGTATATATATGAACCTACAAAGAAAGGATTAGTGTCAAAAAGAGAATAATCCTACTACTTGCATCATCGTGGTAGTTCAAGATGAGAAAATAAATTTATTTGGGGTTGAGACGCATTTCATTACGAAATTCACTTGGATTTTGACAACATAGATGTTTGTGGAGGATGGTTGAGTGACCATGAATTGTAGTGGTAGTGAGATACTTTTAGAATGTGGTTGACACAGGTAGCTTGTGGTTTGAGGTTGTGGTTGACACAAGTAGGATGTGGTAGAACATGAAACATACTTCATCACGTAGCTCATGAACTAGACCTTGGATAATGATAGAAATCATTATTATGACTTAGAGGTATGGAACTTGTGGTAGAGGTGATGAGAGGTCAAGTTTTACTAGGTAATAAAGAGACTCAATATTAACAAGGGATAGTGATGAAAGGTATCAAGGTGACTCTTTGACTCGGTTGATGACTTAATAGAGGTGGTAGACATGATGACTTTGTGAGTAGTGACAAAAGTGGAGTAAGATGGTTAGGATGATGCAAGATTAGAAAAAAAATGTGCGAATGAGCACAACTTGACTTGATGATGAAATCGACCATTGTCAACCTACACGAATCCAAATGAGTTAGTACAAAAGGAAAACATTTATACAAATGAAGAAATTGTTCACATAATATCATGAAAAGAAAAGAAATAACACGTAAATAATCATATAAATGCAACTCATTTATAGACATATAAGAAACTGACAATCCTAAGTGTTGAACAAGTGCTTGAGTGGAAAAAGGAAATTTGAAATGATTATCTAAAGAGATAATGTACCTTATGTTCCCCGGTTCCACTGGTTCCCTCACTAGAGGGATCCGGCTACCCTTAGTCTAGGGATCCGGCTAACAGATGAGGTGAAAAAGGAGGTGATTGGATTCTATCAAGGTCTAACACCTACCTATCCTAAGTTACCCAGTCTATTAAGTGTCTTACATGGCATAAGACCTAAGTGGTCAAGACTAATGAGTGACATTTGTCAATGATGGCTTTTGTGGGGAAAATTGAGTTTTAGAAACACAAATGAGTGATCATGGATGACACTAAGTGTTTTGAGGATGGTGAATGGTTATAGGAACTAGATGGTGGTTAAAGGAAAATTTAGAAAATTTCTTAAAACTCATAAAAATGAAAACTAGTTTTGGAGCATTTTAAGGTAAAGATGACTAAAATCAATTTGCTAAAATTGAAAGAAATATCAAACTAGGTGTTTTGAGTTGAGAGGAACAATGTGTAAACATTGTAGCGGAAAGATGATGAGTTTTGAAGTAATGATAAATCAAAAATACTTTGAATGTGATCCTAAGTCATCTATGAGTGAATGTGAGATCAACTGAGCCTAAGGAAAGTTTAGGTGATCTTAATGTAGCATGTTTAACTAGTCCAATAAGGTCTGGAAGGTTGGATTGATGCAAGGAGGCTAAAAAAGGAACTTCTGTCCACCCGGATCCCACAGATCCTTCACTTGAGGGATCCGTCTAGTTATATCTAAGGGATCCGGCGTCTGAGACAGATTTTCTTAACATAATAGTTGCAAAATTTTGCTCTATGTTTCAAATTTTGAAACTAATGATTTCTACAGCAAGTATACATATATACAAGTTAAGCATAGCAAGGAGAGCAAGTAGAAAAAAAAACATATAGGCAATCAAATGAGATTGAGCTCACAAATAACACAAAGGTTTAGCAAACTTAACAAGCACTATTCAAGAAGCCCAAAATAGATTTACGGTCTAGATTAGTAAATCATTTACACTAACAATGACATGCAAGGTATGTGTTTAGAAAGAGTTGTGAGGTGATAGTTTAGGACAATCTAGACTATCTTTAGATCCAAAAGGTGGAGTTGTTATTTGTGGAGATGAAGGAGTTGTGTTTAGAAGAGTAAGTGTTGGATTTAGAAAGGCTTGAAGCAAGTACCGTTTTGTGAGTTGGTTTTGGCTAAAAGATGTTTGCCTATGTGTTGATATTTTGTTGGGATATGAAAGTGCTGAAGATTGTTAAAGTACTGAAGAAGTCAAAGTATTGAAGATTCATAGTACTGCTAAGTAAAAGTCAAAGCACCATCAAGTCAAAATCATCGCTATATTCGTTTATGAAAAGCTTTGTTATTCTAGAATATTCTTTGTTTAGATTACTTGTCGTAAAAGGATACAAATTGTAAACCGACTAGGGTTATCCTTAAGCCTATAAAAGGACCCCTAGATTGGCATTAGATATGTTTTTAGAATCCTAAAGTACGATTATTATTAGAGTTTTAGAGTTGTTAAAAGAATCTGCATAACAAGCAGATTTAGAGTTATTAATAATATTGTTAAAGTTAAATCTTCTTAGCTTTGTTAAGTAAATTTCGCGTACTTAATAGAGATTACTCAGTGTTTCATTGTTAATAACTTAGGATTTATCCGAAGTTATTAAACCCTTAACAAGCTATATAAGTTAGTTTGGTTAGAGTATATCGATCCAACAAGTGGTATCGAGCTTGTGTGAAACTCGACTAAGAAGAAACCCTTAAAACCTTGTTAACAACAAAACCTAAAGATGTCGATCAAGTCGCTCCACCCCATCCATCACCTCACTAAGAATACCAATCATTAAGAAGGAGAATACGACCTATGGAGCATGAAGATGAGGCAAGATATTGCAATTACGCACCATGCAATCGTGGAATGTGATTGTCAATGGTAACGAAGTTGTGGAAGAACTCAGAGACATTCCCCGGACAACCTAAAGAACCTAAACCCATCTTGTCACCGCTACAATAAGGAATCAAGAGAAGGCTCTCAACATACTCTTGTCTGCCATTCCAGATGGTCATCTACTCAAATTCCATGATGCTAAGGATGCAAAGCAACTATGGGCTGCTCTTAAGACAAGGTTTGGAGGCAATGATGCTTCCAAGAAGTTGCACATAAATCTGTTGAAGCAGAGTTTGAAACCTTTATCGTTGGAGAAAGAGAAGGCCTTGATGTCGCTTATGATGATTCCAAAATCTTCTCAAAGATGCTAGAGATGTACAAAGTAGAGGTCTCAGCTGAAGATGCTAACCTAAAATTCTTAAGGAGTCTACCATCGACATGGCATGTGATTGCTACAATGATCAGAGGACAACCTGGATTGGACACTATGGACTTTGATGATCTCTACAATCATCTGAAGGTTTATGAGCATGAGATGAATGGCCAAACAAGTTCAAAGTCTCATAGTATAGCTTTTGTGTCTTTTGAAAAGAGAGGCAGTACTTCCACTAAAAGTACTGCTTCTCCTACTCAAAGTACTGTTGCCTACACTACCCCCACCTTTGCTCAGCAACCCACACCAACAAGTACCATCCACTCAGATGAAGTTGTATGCTCTTTCTTTGCACAGCAAGCTACCCTACCTGTTACATATGAAGAAGATCTATCACAGATTGAAGAGGATGCTCTTGAAGAAATTGATATCAGGTGGCAAGTTGCTATCATCACTGCAAGGATCAAGAAGTTTATGAAGAAGACAGGAAGAGGCATTGACTTCAAACCAAAATAGGGAATTACTTTTGATAAATCCAAGATTGAATGTTTTAATTGTCAAAAGACTGGACACTTTGCAAGGGAATGCAGGTTTGCTAAATATCAAGCAAACAGGATGAATGAGAAACCAAAGCTAGAGCTAAAAGAAATTCTAATTCATCAAACAAAAGCTTTGGTTGCTCAAGAGAATCTATCGAGGTTGACCGAGGCCGAGTTTGATGATGAACCAAGAACTCACCAGATGGTAGTGCTGAGGATTCAAAGGAAGAGTTTGACCGAGCACGCCTTTTGATGAGGAACCCGACATGCCGCTATGGAGTCTAAAGATGGTTATGGAAGCTTTGATGGAGCATGAAGTGTGAAGATGATCGTGTTCTACTTGCTATGGTAGCTACCTCACCAAGTTCACCCCTATTTCGTAGGTATGCTCTAAGTGTCATAATTTTTATCAAAAAGTGCTTAATGATTATGTGACCGAAAGAGATAAGTGTAGAATGGCTAGGTCAAGTAGCGAAAGTTACCAAATTAATTTAGAGTCAATGGAAGCCAAAATAATAACACATGAAAATAATGAAATGGCTTAATGAAAAGTATGAACAATGTGATTATCAGCTAAAACTAAGTGAATGGAAGTTAAATTGTAAGATTTCAAATTGAGAAACCGACTAAGGAGAGGATGAATTGCTAGAAAAGTTTGTTGGGACAATCGTGTCTTTCTCATGTCACTTATGTTGAAAAAGCAGAAGAGCTTACATTAAACCGGCCTAGGTTTTGGTATGGACTTTAATAGCATAGAAAACCCACGTAGTGATCAGGATGAATGTGATTTTGAGGATATAACCACTAGTGATGATAAGCTCATTAATTATGTAGACACATCTAGTAATGAGGACTCAATTAGTGAAACACCTCCTGAATATAAGAAAGACAAAGGTTATCATGCTGTCCCTCATCCCACTGGTAGTCATCAACCTCTTAGGCCTGATGTTTCTCGTTTTGGTGTAGACAGCTTAGTGTTTAGAAAGAAGCTTATTGGTCAATCTAGGTCTGAAACCCCAAAAGAAACAGTTGAGACACCTAAGGTAGATGATGCTAAAAGCCAAGCATTACTTTCACCTCAAAGTACTGCTACACCTCAAAGCACTGCTACACCTTCAGCGGTACCTTTAAGAAAACCTTTTCACAATAATGCTAAACCTTTTTGGGATAATTTTGGTCAAAACAGTTTTAATCATTCACCTAGAAGGTGAGAGGTTTGGTAATATACATAGAAGAAGAAATTTTGGGATTACGTATCAAAACTATGTTTTGTTTGTTTTAGCCCTAATCATTTGATTAAGGACTGTGACTTACATTCGTAGTACCTAAGTAAGTTCCCCAAGAATGTAATCACAACCATAAACCAAGGAGACTAGACCGCTTGGAATCATTCACATAGGGTTAACCATAGAAACTTCTCACCGCACTATAGGTACCTCACCGAGAAGACCTTTTCAAAACCTCCAAGACCTTCAAACACTTTCCAAGGTACTTTACAAAATACAAGATTTCTCAAAGCAACGCTCGATTTCACCAAACAACTTTTGGAATAGGAACCCTAGGAGATCTAATTACTATCAATCTAGAAGGCGTTACAACTCAAAGAAAGTAGCTAGATCAAGGGACTCTACACCGAAGTTAAAACCAAATGGGTTAAGAAGGAAAGCACCGATGATGAACAAACAAGATTTCAAGAAGTACGGTGAAACAGAGATTTTAATAAAGATGATTTTGTGGAAAAGAAAAGGAGATTTTGTTGAAAAGAAAGTTTTGTTTGAAAATCCACCACAAGTTTTAAAACAAAAGATAATGCTTGACTTTGTCTACAAAATCGTGAAGATTACATACTCAAGGAATTTGAGTATGTTACTCCACAAGGGAACACAAGTCAAGAATGGCTTGGGTTCCTAAAAGACACTAACTTTGTATCTTTGTGCAGGGCAACCCGTAAGAGGAGCTTAAAGATCATCTTATTGTGGATAGTGGTTGCTCGAAGCATGACAGAGACAAGGAGATTCTGTCAGATTTTAAGCCATATTGTAGATGAAGAGTTACATTTGGGAATGATGCTAGTGGAGGTAGAATTAGTGGGAAAGGAACCATCAAGACAAGGAGCATATATTTTGAGAATGTTAGATATGTGAAGGAGCTCAAGTTCAATCTTTTGTCAGTCTCTCAAATCTGTGACAAAAGCACCCTGTGTTATTCATCGACATGAATGTCTCATTCTTTCACCTGAATTCAAGCTTGATGATGATAACTTGGTGATACTAAAAGTGCCAAGAACCAATGATGTGTATAGTTTGGATATGAAGAGTCTTCACTCTTCTGAAAGAGCTACCTGTTTAGTAGCAAAGGCATCACTTGAAGAAGCACATCAATGACATAGAAGATTGGGCCATGTGAATTTCAAAAATATCAACAAATTGGTCAAAGGAAATTTAGTTAGAGGTTTACCTTCAAATACTTACAAGAATGATCATTTCTGTTTGGCGTGCAAGAAGGGTAAACAACACAAAGCTTCATGCAAGAAGCTTGAGGAAAGAACTATTAGAGAACCTTTGGAGTCACACATGGATTTGTTTGGTCCTATTTCATACAAGTCTAAACAAGAAAAGTACTTGCTTGGTTGTGATAGATGATTGCGAGATTCAGTTGGGTATTTTTCTTGGGATTTAAAGATGATACTTTTGATGCTATTCATGATCTTATAATAGCACTTGAAACCAACCGAGACTCAAGGTTAGAGGTATTAGATGTGACAATGGACCGAATTCAAGAACAAGCTTATGGATGAATTTTGTGCTAACAAAGGGATCAAGAGGAGTTCAAGATTGCAAGAACACCACAACAGAGTGGTGTTGCGTAGATAAAGAATAGAACTTTGATTGAAGCAGCCGTAACAATGCTTGCGATTCACAATTGCCTATTCAATTTTGGGTCAAGTCGGCACCGCTTGCTATGTGCTTAACAGAGTATCACCACAAAACCTCGATGAAGACACCTTATGAGTTGTCGATGGGAAACAAACCCAACATTCGATTTATGAAGCCTTTTGGATGCCCTCTAACTATTCTCAACACCATTGATAATTTGGGCAAATTTGATGGCAAGTCGGAAGAAGGTTACTTATTAGGTACCGCACCAACAAAGAAAGGATTTAGAGTGTACAACAGAGTCACCAAGAAGGTTCAAGATTGTCTTCATGTTGAATTTTAGAAGATCAAGAAAATCATAAGGGTAAAGGTCCCGATTGATGTTTGATCTTGAAGTTTTGACTCCTTCTATGAACTATGTACCGTTAGAGAAGAAAATCAACCGTACACCATGGAGAAGAGTTACGATGTTGTTCATGGATTCCATATTAGACCCGATGTTGTTCATGATGAAGAACCTAAAACTGCTGAGAAAGAGAAAAGTACTAATGAGCCAAAATCCTCATTGTCTGCTGAGGATCAATCTATTCAAGATGAACTTAATCAGATGCTTTTTCAAGATGTTAGAGCACAAAGTATCACGAACTCGTTAACAAAGACTTTGGATGATTTGGATGATCCAACCATGCCCGGTTTAGACGACATCGATGATGAGTTTGAAGATGAAGGTATTTTCTCGCATTCCAATGAAGATGCCGATTTCACTAATTGGGTGATAATTATGAAGTTCCACAGACTCTATCTTAAGAATTCATAAGAATCATCCTGCCGATCAAATCATTGGTCCTTCTACTGAGTGATGACAAGAAACAAAGCTAAGGGCTTTACTACACCACATAATGCTTTACTTAGCTTTGTTTATAAATAAAACAGGTTAAATCATAAGGACCATCAAACATGCCTGTTCACTTGCTTTCTCTCTCAAGAAGAACCCAAAAACATAGCTCAGGCATTAACTAAAGAGAGTTGGGTTGAAGCTATGCAAGAAGAACTTCTTCAATTCAAGCTTCAAGAAGTTTGGGTATTATGTGATCTTCCTGATGGCAAGAAGGTCATTGGTACAAGATGGGTGTTCAGAGTCAAGAGAGATGAAAGAGGGAATGTTGTCAAGAACAAGGCAAGGTTAGTTGCACAAGGCTACAGACAAGAAGAAGGAGTAGATTATGATGAAGTATTTGCTCCTGTAGCAAGGATTGAAGCAATTCAATCTTCATTACCTTTGCATCATATATGGGATTTCGTGTTTATCAAATGGATGTCAAGAGTGCCTTTTATATGGCAAGATTACGAGGAGGTGTATGTTAAACAACCTCCGGTTTTGAAGATCCTACACATCCAAACAAAGTCTACAAAGTTGTTAAGGCTCTTTATAGCTTACATCAAGCACCTAGAGCTTGGTATGAAAGTCTCTACCTTCTTATTGCAACATGGTTACGGAGAGGAGCTATAGACAAGACTTTGTGAGAAGATCGCTTATAAGCTCAACTAGGATAACAATAACATATACATACGCAATGAATAATAAAGAACATCAATGTTATTGCTAAAGGTTTTCATTCACTAACACTAACTAACCTTAGACGCTTATAGGAACACGCCTAGATAACTAAACTAATAACCCAGGCGCTTACAAGACTATACGCCTAGACACACACACCTTTAAGTCGACTACATCTTGAAGACCTATTAAAACCTACACCCCATGTCCTCTTTATATACTAGAGGATTAGGTTTACAAATCTCTACTAAGGACTAATAAATAAAACTTCTTTTGCAAGCAAGTCCTTCCATCTTTTTTAGGTTTCATTCTTGTCATATTAAGTCCTCTTGTTTCATTCTTTTGTCTTATCAACTCAAAGGTATAATTCCCAACAATCTTCCC
The DNA here is from genome assembly GCA_022545495.1 of Chrysanthemum lavandulifolium. NCBI lineage: Eukaryota > Viridiplantae > Streptophyta > Magnoliopsida > Asterales > Asteraceae > Chrysanthemum > Chrysanthemum lavandulifolium. The sequence goes on from CM040246.1 coordinate 20,510,107, forward strand.
CTAGTTGATAATGACAAAAGCATTCTTGAACGAACTTCCTAGACGGTAGAAATTGAGATCGTGGATCTCACCATGAATGAAACAAGTATGTCTTCCTTTGTCTTCCCTTAATCCATGCAACGCCACTCAAACATCTCTTCCCTTTTGTTATTATCCAAATAGGAACGATGCAAATAATGATCTTGACCACCACGAACCAATATCATACTTCCAATCTAAGACTTCCAATGTTTAAAATCGCCCACCATTACGCACCATAAGAAAAATGAATCCAAAACAAGAGAAAACTCCAACTAGCGTAGTAATAATGATCAACAGAGTAAAATCAAACATTTCCTTGAGTGATGCATGTAGATGGTTAAACATTTAACAATAAGCTTCCCCGAAACCCATATGTTAACCATCTTCTTGATTCTTCAAATCAGAGGCTCCTTGTAATGATCACTTGTGAAGAAAACCAAATATAACGAATTTGATGAAGAAGTAGAATTTCCCAAACTTGTGTCTTAAATCTTGTACTATCCACGAACCCATACTTATACGAAACACCAAATATAAGTAGACCGCAATCCTTGACAAAATCCTCAACTAATATGAGACACCGAGCACTACAATGTAACTCCTTTAAGTGATAGCCAATGTGATAGAGCATCATAAGAAAATCACACATTACTAGATTCATCAAGCTATATGATAAGAACACAAACCTGTGAAACTCAACTACAACATTAAATAAATGATATTCAACCTTCTTCGTAATCAATTAATCCATAAGAATCAAATATGAGCCTTTTTGAATCCTTTAAGAACATAAACCACCAAACTCCTTGTGTGTGTGAACAATAACCTGTGTGTGTGTCGCCAAAAGAAAATCCATAAAAATCGTCATGCTCGACTTCCCCTTAACTCCAAATCTCCTCGTAATAAACCATACTAGAAGCAGTACTTTTAAAATATACGGGCAGTACTTTGATCAAACAATAATAATATTCACATCAGTTAACTCCCCACGTGACCATCAATACCAATCGAGTAAGAACTAAAACGAGATTCATGTACTAAATAATATCCCATGTGATTATGATAATGAGTACCTTCACCGAACCACCTTTACGTATTGTGATATAAAACAAATGTTATTGTCTTGCCAAGCCTGTACACGTAATTGGAAAAGTAAGTTTTGTCTTACAAGATTTGATGCCACCGACTAGTGTTAACCAATTAAATAAAAACCCTCATCTGATCACCGACCCACGTACCAATCAAATCACCGCCTATCAATATTAACTTCCCATCTTCAGTATTAAATTAATATCCCAGACCAAAGTAATTGATAAATATTGTAAGTGAAACAGTACTTGTGTTTCAATTGTAAGTCCCTTTGTGCCCACGTGAAGGAAGTCAATATTAAATCATATAACACACCAATATCTTGGGACCAAGATTGAAACCAAGAAACGCTTGAGATCATATAACGCGGACCAGACTTAAATTATAGGACCAAAATTAAATAGCATTCCACGCAGAGTTCGAGAAGCCACATAGAGTCGACTCAGAAAATTTTCGAAACTGCATCTTGCCAATAAAATCTTTTTCTTCATAAGCACGACATAAAAACCTTGTTGATCCCTATATCAAGAGCTCCCGCCCGATACCAATTGAGAAGATCGCTTATAAGCTCGCCTAGGGATAACAATAACATATACATACGCAATGAATAATAAAGAACATCAATGTTATTGCTAAAGGTTTTCATTCACTAACACTAACTAACCTTAGACGCTTATAGAACACGCCTAGATAACTAAACTAATAACCTAAGCGCTTACAAGACTATACGCCAGGACACACACACCTTTAAGTCGACTACATCTTGGAAGACCTATTAAAACCTACACCCCATGTCCTCTTTATATACTAGAGGATTAGGGTTTACAAATCTCTACTAAGGACTAATAAATAAAACTTCTTTTGCAAGCAAGTCCTTCCATCTTTTTTTAGGTTTCCTTCTTGTCATATTAAGTCCCTCTTGTTTCATTCTTTTTGTCTTATCAACTCAAATGTATAATTCCCAACACTTTGTTTATCAAGAGAGACAAGAAAGATATCATGCTAGTTCAAGTATATGTTGATGATATCATATTTGGAGCTACAAAACAATCAATGGTCAAGGAGTTTGAGAAGTCGATGCGTAATGAATTTCAAATGAGTTCAATGGGTGAGTTAACTTTCTTTTTGGGACTTCAAGTTAAGCAACAAAGGAGGAATTTTCATAAGTCAAGATAAGTATGTATCTCGACATACTTAAGAAGTTCATTTTGATGCAATGAAGCTTGTTACTACACCTATTAAATATATCAACTCACCGAAAGGATGAAGATGGACAACCCGTTGAAGTCAAGTTGTACAAATCAATGATTGGTTGTCTTATGTATCTCAACGCATCTAGGCCCGATATCATGTTTGTTTGCTTGTTTATGTGCAAGATATCAAGTCTCACCTAAGGTCTCTCATATGAATGCAAAGAAGAGAATTTTCATTATTTGAAACAACAACCTAAGTTAGGGTTGTGGTATCCAAAGGATTCACCTTTTCACTTGGAAGCTTTTTCGATAGTGATTATGCAGTGATAACTATGATGAAGATCAACCACCGGAGGATGCCAATATCTTGGAAGAAGATTAGTCTCATGGCAAAGTAAGAAGAATAATTGCAAAGAACATCCTCTACTAAAGCGTAATATGTGGTCGCTATAAGTTGTTGTGGACAAGTTTTGTGGATGCGTAATCAACTATTGGATTATGGGTTCAATTTCAAGAATACTCCTATCAATATTGATAATGAGAGTACTATTTGCATTGTGAAGAATCCAGTTTATCATTCCAAGACAAAGAACATTCAGATTAGGCACCACTTCATCAGAGATTGTTATGAGCATAGGCTCATTAATGTTGTCAAGGTGCATACATATGATAATGTAGCTGATTTACTCACCAAAGGATTTGATGTTTCATGATTTAATCACTTGGTGGTGAGTATTGGCATGATTAATTATCAATCTACATTTAAGGGGAGGACCGGTTAGTTAGTTGAATTACATTTATGGCTAGGAAGAGTGATTTATTCACTGGAAGGAACACTCCATTGATTGCTTCAATGATGGAGATTGTTCAAGCTATTAGAGATGAGGTCAAGTTAGTGATGAAAGAGAAGGTACCGCTCAAGGTACCGCTACTCAAGGTACCGCTCAAGGTACCGCTTCTCCAAGTCGCATCACAAGGTATTGCTTCACAAGGTATTGCTTCACAAGGTAATCGATGTTAATGAAGGTACCAAGTTTCTCCCACCTCATCCCCCATACTACTCCTCCTATTGCATCACCGTAACACGATGTTCCTATTTTCTCATCATCCTCTCAAGGAGATCCACTACTATACCTCCCAAGGTTTAGTGTTGATAATTATGTTCGACAAGGGAGTTAGTCGATTGAAGAAAACTATCAAGCTCGTCGCACGATAGCAGTTGAAGGTCATGGACAACTTGTTTATCGATGGACAACTATGGAATGGAAGTTGAAGAAGATAATGAAATTGCTCTTATGGTCATCAAATTGTTTATCGATGGACAACTATGGCGATGATGATGAATAACCGTATGAATCTTTATTGAATAAATTATTTTGATATATCAAGATTTTATTCAAAGTATCACGATCAAACAGTACTTTCATCAAAGTATCGCTTGTAGCATTAAACCGCTTAATGATTTTGAAAAGAAAACTTTGTTAAGTAATAAATATTTTGAAACAAAGGTTAAAAGAAATAAATGGTTTTTGAGATGGTAACAACAATAGGTTATCAATCCACCATGGTTGCAAAAGGATTGGCTAATCCATGAGCAAGCGGCTCGTAAAGATATCTCAAATCCATTTTATAGTTGATAACTTGCTAATAAGTTGTATGGTAATCAACTCACCATATCAAGAAATGTGAAGAGTTGGCTAGCCCACAAGAAAATGGTTTGTGGTAAAGGTCGTGGAAAACCATTATATGGTAATTAGTTCACCATGATTGAAAGAACTAACTAGTCCAAAAGGGTACAACTTTGGTAAAGACAAATCAAATCTTGATAGTCGATGATTTGCTAAAAATCATATGGTTATCAATGTACCATGATCTTATACATCAAAACATTTGGCTACTCCAGTTAATGGTTTGGTAAAGAGACATCAAATCCATTAAATTTTCAATGATTCACCTCTCATGGAGTTTACACACCGGAAGTGATGAGAATAGATCAAACTTAAACCAATTAATGTACATATTGTCTTATGTTGTCGAAAGATGGAGCTCGAATGTTGTCGAAAAGATTACCGATTAAGGATATCAGAAAGAATAATTTCTAAAGAATACTTTGATATAAGCACAAAGAATACAAAGATACAATCCAAAGACAAAGACACAATCTTTCCTTGAAGATGGAGATGTTAAAGATAAGTTTATAAAGGAACTTGAAGTCACAAGTAGAATTCAAGTTGGGGAGGATTTTTGGGATATGAAAGTGTCAAGATTGTTAAAGCATCAAGAAGTCAAAGCATCAAGATTCAAAGTATCGCTAAGTAAAAAGTCAAAGCATCGTTGTCGAAGTCAAAGTACAACAAAGCTAAAGAACTGCTATATTCGCTTATGGAAAGCTTTGTTATTCTAGAATATTCTTTGTTTAGATTACTTGTCGATAAGGATACAAATTGTAAACCGACTAGGGTTATCCTTAAGCCTATAAAAGGACCCTAGATTGGCATTAGAGATATGTTTTAGAATCCTAAAGTACGATTATTATTAGAGTTTTAGAGTTGTTAAAAGAATCGCATAACAAGCGATTTAGAGTTATTAATAATATTGTTAAAGTTAAATCTTCTTAGCTTTGTTAAGTAAATTCCGCGTGCTTAATAGAGATTACTCGTTGTTTCATTGTTAATAACTTAGGATTTATCCGGTTATTAAACCCTTAACAAGCTATATAAGTTAGTTTGGTTAGAGTATATCGATCCAACATATTTGAAGAGTAAGAAACACATGTATATGCGTCCTTAAGAAAGTGAATTGTTTTAGAAGATTGTTTTGACAACGGAAGCAATGAACTATGTATAGTCATTACGAATAGTGATTAGCATACAATGAGCTTCGCCCATGAAGTCATGTATCTCTCTCTATCAAAGCAAGATAATCGCTGATGAGGCAAGTGGTTGTGATTAACTTAAAAGAAAAATTAATTTTACAACTTGTTTGATTAGTAATCCTAAGACAATGCAAAGTATTTCCATTGTAAACTTACTTTAGGAAAACATAGGAGTATAAATTTCTCAAGTGAGAGAATGAATATGAGACTATTTATCGGGAATTATACATTTGAGTTGATAAGACAAAAAGAATGAAATAAGAGGGACTTAATATGACAAGAAGGAAACCTACAAAAGATGGAAGGACTTGCTTGCAAAAGAAGTTTTATTTATTAGTCCTTATTCTCTAGTATATAAAGAGGACATAGTGTAGGTTTTACACAGTGTCTTCCATAATGTAGTCAACTTAAAGGTGTGTGTGTGTCCTAGGCATATAGTCTTGTAAACGCCTAGGTTATTAGTTTAGTTATCTAGACGTGTTCCTATAAACGCCTAAGATTAGTTAGTGTTAGTGATTGAAAACCTTGTGTCAAACACAATTATGTTTTGATTTATCCGTCACAGTATTGTCATTGTTATTCTTAAACCCTAAGGCTCATAAACGATCAAGAAACTATCTTCATCACATTCTTAGTTTATATCAATTGGTATCGAGCTGGGGAGCTCGTTACCTAGGGATTCACAAGGTTTCTTGGCGAAAAAGAATGAAGAAAATCGAGGTTATACAAAATTCGCAACTATTTGCAAAGACTGCTTTTAAAACGCCATAACTTTTTAATGAACCGTTGGATCGGGCTAAAATTAACCGAGCTTCTTGGTATATCTATCTTTAATCTCACGTAAGGAATGTTGACCGAGCTCTCAATCAAAAGTTATAAGTCACAAAGTCCGCCGAAATCGAAAAATTTTCGCAAGGTTACTACAAGAATGTTTTGAAACGATCATAACTTTTTCAACTGCTTGATCGTGACAAAATTTTGGTGGATGTTCTATATACTCATCTAACTTTCCACCGAAGGGATCTTCGATCCGAGCTATTATGTGAAAGTAATGCTTAAAGTATCGCTCTAAGTTCAAAGTATCGCTGGAGGTTTCAGCATCGCTGTTCTTTCACAAAGTACCGCCGCTGACGAAAGTATTGTTGCTTGACGAAAGTATCGCCGCTTGACGAAAGTAACGCTTTTGACGAAATTATCGCTTCTCATTCAAAGTATCCGCTTATTCGACAAGATTGCTAAACGAAGATATTCAGATTTGAGGGAAGTCAAGCATGATATTTGTTATGGATTTTTGACGACACACACACAGTTATTGTTCATACACACAGGAGTTTGATTTTTGTTCTTAAAAGATTTTAAAAGCTCAAGTTGATTTTATTGAAGAATTGATTACTAAGAGGATTATTTATCACTTATTTGAAGGTGAAGTGGAATTACTTGGATACGTGTTTTATCATACCTTTAGCAGGAGGTAACTTGTTCGTGCTTCAATGATTATGACAAAGAATTGACATAACACTTAAAGGAGTGACGTTATTGTGCTCATGATTATCGTCAAGAGATTGAGGTCTCCTATACATAGGTATACGCTCAATGTCATCTATAGTGCAAGATATAAGATACAAGTTTGGGTTATTTTACTTCTTCATCAAGTTGGTTATACTTAGTTTTCTTCATTAGTGATCATTACATGGAGCCTACATGCCTTTGAAGAATCAAGAAGATGGTTAACATATGGGTTTCGGGGAAGCTTATTGTTAAATGTTTAATCATCTACATGCATCACTCAAGGGAAGTGTTTGATTTTACCATCATGATCATTATTCCTATTGCTAGTTGGAGTTTCTACTGCTTTGAATCCATTTTTCTTATGGTGCGAATGGTGGGCGATTTTAAACATTGAAAGTCTTAGATTGGAAGTATGATATTGGTTTGTGGTGGTCAAGATCATTATTTGCATAATGCTCCCTATTTGATAATAACAAAACGGGAAGAGATGTTTGAGTGGCATGGCATGGATTAAGGGAAGACAAAGGAAGACATACTTGTTTCATTCATGGTGAGATCCCCGATCTCAATTTCTACTGCCTAGGGAAGTTTGTTCAAGAATGGTTTTGTCATTATCAACTAGGGAAGATTGTTGGGAATTATACGTTTGAGTTAATAAGACAAAAGAATGAAACAAGAGGGACTTAATATTGACAAGAAGGAAACCTACAAAAAGATGGAAGGACTTGCTTGCAAAGAAGTTTTATTTATTAGTCCTTATTCTCTAGTATATAAAGAGGACATAGGTGTAGGTTTTACATGTGTCTTCCATAATGTAGTCGACTTAAAGGTGTATGTGTGTCCTAGGCGATAGTCTTGTAAACGCCAGGTTATTAGTTTAGTTATCTAGACGTGTTCCTATAAACGCCCAAGATTAGTTAGTGTTAGTGATTGAAAACCTTGTGTCAATAACAATTATGTTTTGATTTATCCGCAGCGTATTGTCATTGTTATTGTTAAACCCTAAGGCTCATAAACCATCAAGAAACTATATTCATCACGCTCTTAGTTTTTATCATCGAGGTTATACAAAATTCGCAACTATTTGCAGCACTGTTTTAAAAACGTCATAACTTTTTAATGAACCGTTGGATCGGGCTAAAATTCGAACTGGAGCTTCTTGGTATATCTATCTTTAATCTCACTGAAGGGATTGTTGATCTGAGCTCTCAATCAAAAGTTATAAGCTGTCGAAGTCTGCTGCTGAAACTGAAAAAAATTTCGTAAGGTTACTACAGCACTGTTTTGAAACGATCATAACTTTTTCGTTAACCGTTGGATCGTGACGAAATTTTTGGTGGATGTTCTCTATATACTCATCTAACTTTCCACTGAAGGGATCTTCGATCTGAGCTATTATGTGAAAGTACTGCTTAAAGTACTGCTCTAAGTTCAAAGTACTGCTTGGAGGTTTCAAAGTACTGTTACCCTTTCACAAAGTACTGCTGCTTGACGAAAGTACTGTTGCTTGACGAAAGTACTGCTGCTTGACGAAAGTACTGCTCTTGGACGAAAGTACTGCTTCTCATTCAAAGTACTGCTGCTTATTCGACAGTACTGCTAAACGAAGATATTCAGATTTGAGGGGAAGTCAAGCATGATATTTGTTATGGATTTTTTTGACGACACACACACAGGTTATTGTTCACACACACAGGAGTTTGATTTTTGTTCTTAAAAGATTTTAAAAAGCTCGAAGTTGATTTTATTGAAGAATTGATTACGAAGAGGATTATTTATCACTTATTTGAAGGTGAAGTGGAATTACTTGGATACGTGTTTTATCATACCTTTTAGCAGGAGGTAACTTGTTCGTGCTTCAATGATTATGACAAAGAATTGACATAACACTTAAAGGAGTGACGTTATTGTGCTCAGTGATTATCGTCAAGAGATTGAGGTCTCCCTATACATAGGTATACGTTCAATGTCATCTATAGTGCAAGATATAAGATACAAGTTTGGGTTATTTTACTTCTTCATCAAGTTGGTTATACTTAGTTTTCTTCATTAGTGATCATTACATGGAGCCTACAGATTTGAAGAATCAAGAAGATGGTTAACATATGGGTTTCAGGGGAAGCTTATTGTTAAATGTTTAATCATCTACATGCATCACTCAAGGGGAAGTGTTTGATTTTTACTACTGTTGATCATTATTCCTATTGCTAGTTGGAGTTTCTACTGTTTTGAATCCATTTTTCTTATGGTGCGTAATGGTGGGCGATTTTAAACATTGAAAGTCTTAGATTGGAAGTATGATATTGGTTTGTGGTGGTCAAGATCATTATTTGCATACGTTCCCTATTTGGATAATAACAAAACGGGGAAGAGATGTTTGAGTGGCATGGCATGGATTAAGGGGAAGACAAAGGAAGACATACTTGTTTCATTCATGGTGAGATCCCTGATCTCAATTTCTCTACTTCGTCTAGGGAAGTTTGTTCAAGAATGGTTTTGTCATTATCAACTAGGGGAAGATTGTTGGGAATTATACGTTTGAGTTAATAAGACAAAAAGAATGAAACAAGAGGGACTTAATATGACAAGAAGGAAACCTACAAAAAGATGGAAGGACTTGCTTGCAAAAGAAGTTTTATTTATTAGTCCTTATTCTCTAGTATATAAAGAGGACATAGGTGTAGGTTTTACACAGGTCTTCCATAATGTAGTCGACTTAAAGGTGTGTGTGTGTCCTAGGCGTATAGTCTTGTAAACGCCTAGGTTATTAGTTTAGTTATCTAGACGTGTTCCTATAAACGTCCAAGATTAGTTAGTGTTAGTGATTGAAAACCTTGTGTCAATAACAATTATGTTTTGATTTATCCGCTGCGTATTGTCATTGTTATTGTTAAACCCTAAGGCTCATAAACGATCAAGAAACTATATTCATCACGTTCTTAGTTTTTATCACTATTACTAGCGCTGCTCAATTACGGCTAAACACGGCCATTTTTACGGGCGATTCCACATACCCAACTTCTATCAAGGAAGCAATTCAACCGGTAGGTCAAATTGAGTTTCTAGTACAATTAGTTCTCCAGTATTCATTCTCAAGTTAGGAAAATTTATATTCCTACAATGGCCTATCGAAGAGTAACAATGATGATACTTTGCTTCGTTTTTATTAATATTATGCTTGAAACAACTAAGGTGACGAAGGTGTCATGTTTTAAAAAAAATTAAAAGTTGTCCATATGGTGAACAAAAATGGTTGGATGAGCTAGTTCAACATCTGTTGTTGGAAAACTCGAGTTTGGATTTTTGGATATGAACAATTATATTTGCGTTGCAAAATAATTTACTTGAGTATATCAGATGAAATAATCAAGTTGTCAATCCTACTATGAAGCTTGGAAAGCGATCATGAAAAGGAAAACGGGAGAGTACATCATCAATACAAGTGTAGGTTATGATCCGATGTACATTCTTGTTGTTTTTATAAAACGACACAAGTAGAAATATGAAATCAAGAAATCATATAAGCACATAAAACATTTATGTTGCACACATGACAAACTCAACTAGAAGCCATTTAGTATATTACATGTTTTAAACATTTTTTCAACTTATATGACTTATCTAAGTATTTAAACTAACATTTTCGACACACCTAGATGTTATCCCAAACACTCCTTCAAATAGCACAATGATTAATAAAATATTACTAAATCAAAAAACAAGAGAATGGATAGCAAGGTGAGGAAACCACATATGTTATTCAAACAAACAAGCACAAAAACTATTTGAGATAAGCAAATAATCAAGTAATGCAAGGTAAGACAGTTAATCATTTAGCATAGCATACAAAAGTTCTTTTCATCGCTTTGTGTTAAATATAAACATGCATACCAAGCTTGATTAGTTTCTTTTATATTTATAAATATGATCAAAACCTTGATTTCAAAAGAAGACACACTGTTGTGCAAAGACGAAAACATTCGTCTCCAATTAGATCAAAAGTTTTTGCAAAAGTTATGACTGAAAAATGACTTTCTATTATAAATCAATGATTCTGTAAATTTTTGTTTTGAATCAGTTTATGAAATCATTTTTAAATGAAAGTAGACTCAAATACCTTTCAAACGATAGGTGGCACGACTTCTACGGACTTACGGTTAATTAGTTATGAATTTTTGAAATTTAGACAAAAACTGTCTTCTGTACCACGGATCCGCCGGATCCCTTCCAAAAGGGATCCGCCCTTTGATAGCAAAGGGATCCGCGGATCTGACACAGATTTACAAAAATGCATGTTTTGACCCGACGAAAAGGTTTAACCTTTGTAGACTTTTTAGTGAAGTTATATTACCCATTTTAATCTTTATTCAAGCTTGATTAACAAGATATCTAACAACAAAACTTCAAAGATAAAAAACAACAAAACACTTTTTGTTAGAAAATTTAGTGCACTTGTGGGATTAGTTCACACCTTGTAATGGGTTAGGAGGTACGGAGTGTACACCCATAAGGTCCATGAACACCCTGACTCTTATAGTGGTTTGTATTGGTAGTACTGGTGAAAGTACTGCTTGGTGAAAGTACTGCTTGAGGAAAGTACTGCTTGTGGAAAGTACTGCTTGTGGTTTCCACTGATAAGCAGTGTTTCCACTGATAGGCAGTGTTTCCACTGATAGGCAGTGTTTCCACTGAAGTAGTGTATCCACTGCTAGTACTATGAAAGTACTGATAAGCAGTGTTTCCACTGATAGGTTGTATTTCCACTACAAGTGGAAAGTACTGCTAGTGGAAAGTACTGCTTATGGAAAGTACTGCTAAATGGCAGTTACAACTTCTTTATGACCACGTTTAATTGGTCATGTAACCACTAACGGCTATAATGGGGATAATTATGAGGCTATTAATGGGCCAATTAATACTCATAATTCCATTGGAATAGCTCAAGAGTAACCTCCTATATATAGGAGATCTGAACATGCATGAGTAACAGACAGAAAACACTAAGCACTTATAAGCGCAAGGGTTATTGAATTGTGCCTAATTCTATAACTGCATTTGGTCTTATCCCAAGTAGATATTCGTGTAACCCAGGCATTAGGGTCGAATAGTTTACTTTGGAAAGTGATCACACGATTCCAAGTGATATCCGGTAACCACCTAGTGGTATTGCTACTGTCATTGATTGTCTTAACCCTGTTCTGGGACATAACCCCCAACAATCAAAGTAAACTATTTTGTGATAATCAATGGCAACTGCTGCAATGAAACACATGGCTTCAAACTTTGCTAAGCTGGACAAGTTTGAAGGGGTGGACTTTAGGAGGTGGCAGAAGAAGATGCATTTCTTGTTGTCAAGCAGAGTGTGGTTATGTGCTAACTACACCTATTCCTGATGATGGGGATGATGCTACTGGAGCAGATCCGGAGGAGGAGCAAATGGAGAATGATGACTACATATGCAGAGGTCTTATTCTCAATGTATGTCTGATGCTCTTTTGATATTTATCAGAACTTTGAATCTTCCAAAGAACTGTGGGATTCCTTGGATGCCAAATATATGGCT
>CM040246.1:20522456-20722456 GCA_022545495.1 Chrysanthemum lavandulifolium
GAGACCACGCGCTGCGTCTCTTCCAATTCTCTCTCGGGACCAAGCTAGTAATTGGCTTGAGCGACTTCCCGCCGGCTCCATCTCAAGTTGGGATGATCTTACCTCTCGCTTCCTTGCTCAATTTTTCCCACCGGGGAGAACCACTAAGCTTAGGAATGACATCTTGATGTTCCAACAACGTAAAGGTGAATCTCTCTACGAAGCATGGACCCGATTAAAGGACTTACTTCATAAATTCCCTCATCACGGCATTGATCTTTGGCTCCAAGTCCAAATCTTTTATGATCATGTCAACTTCCCCACTAAGCGATCCATTGACCAAGCGGCGGTGGAAAACTTAGTGATCTCACCACGGAAGAATCATGGGGTATAATAGGACCTTGCCCTCACGACAACGAAAGTTGGGATGACCCCGTGAGCTACCTAAAACCGTCAAGGCAATCTCCTTGCCTTCCATCCACTCACAACCTTCCGATCAGTAGGATTATCGAACTTGAAGATCAAGTTAAATTCTTCATGAGTTCCTACAAAATCTTAAGTCCTCACGCCAGTGAATCAAATCACTCTACCTTGTGAGTTGTGCGGTGGTCCCATGACACTCGTGATTGCACAAGGCTCCCGAACAAGCTTTTGCGGACTACGCCTCCATGCGTGCCGACGGAGGCGGGAGAGAAGTGGTACACTTTCAAACCCGAACAAAGCGACTTAGGAAACTCGTATAACCCCTCATGGAGAAATCACCCTAACCTTAAGTGGAACCAAAACTCAAGCACACCCCAAAGCTCATCTAGTTCACCCACTAGGTTCAATTCTCTATCTACCGGAACCCCACTAATCTTGAGGCAATCGCATCTAGATTTTGCCATCCCAAGAGACTCGATTGAATAAGCTTGAAGTCGATTTTAAGCAAAAACAAAGCGAGATGACAAACAAGCTTGATGCCCTCTTAAAAGCCTTCAATGAGCGGGAAGTTGGAGCACTCCCAGCGATACCATAAAGAACCCAAAAGTGAATTCGATTGCGTCGACTTCATGTTCTAGTTCACCATGGAGAATGCACATCCATGCCCCTCACACCCGACGGTTCACTCGGTAAATGCTATCAAAAGGGTTCCAAGCCATCCAAGAGGTACCAAGGCGAGCACCATTGTTAGAACCTCCTCTTGAGAAACCCGTCACCAAGAATCCAAACCTAGTTTAGAGGAGGAGTACAAGGAACTCCATCAAGAAAAACCGATTCTTGAAGTCTTAGCTCATGCACCTTATTATAATGCTTTGAAAGAAAAATATGAGTTAGAACTTAGGCTTGGAAAACATGGGTCCGCTTTTGTGCGAAACAACTTACCTAAGTTAGAGCGATCTCGGGCTATTCAGTCTTCCGTGTAGGCTTGGAACTTCCAAACCACTCGACCCTCTAGCCGACTTAGGGTCATGCATCAATCTTGTTCGTTGTCCTCCATGAAGCCTTAACTTAGGTAAAATAGAACCGTGAAACCATCTTAGGTCTAGCGGACGGTAGTGTGGCACGTCTGGTAGGAATAATAAAGGACATGGTAGTACACGTAGGAGAGTTGACTCTTTTGGCCGACTTTCATGTGATAGACATGAATAAGGACCCGACATGCCCATTACTAGTAGGAAGAGGATTTTTAGCTACCGCTAGTGCCATCATCGATTGTAAGATGTCCAAGATAGTGGTAGGAGAGGGAGTGCTAGATCGGTTCACGATGTCAAAAGCATCGTACTACAAGGATGAGGAAATCCCACAAGAGATTAGGTTGGATAGAGAGCCTTCTAGATATGGACCTTGGATTGATAAGAACCTCATAGGCCCCAAAGACCTTTTACCTAGATAAAGCCTTCACTAGTAAAGCAACTTTCCAAGAAAAAGAAATGGCTAGGGACATGGAAGTGAACCCGTTCGAGGACGCCTTAGTATTTAGGAAGATGACCAAGTTCCTAGGAAGCTTGCTCGTTAACCTTGTCATGAATAAGTGGAAAGTTGAGGAATCTAAACACAAATGGGATTGGGATAGACCGTCTAGTGATGGTAATGGAGTGGCACATTAGGATACAAATCTATGATCCCGATGGTGAGAAGTTTGAAAAGACATATTTAACCGGCGTACTACTAGGAACTTGAATGATAAGTTTGATCCTTACGACATTGTTGAGGATATACTTACTTATATCGATGCGTAGGGCACGACTACGAGTCTAGCTACAAGACTCTTAAATAAAGAAAAGCGCTTAGTGGAGGCAACCCATGCTTAATTGTTTGCTTGTTAGTGTCATATATCTTTTATTAATTGTTTATCCTCATGTTTAAATTTGTAAAATGCTTTATTTTGTTGTTAACCTCGTCTTAATTGCATATAAAGGTATTTTACATAAGGGATAAGTGTAGGAGGATTACACACGCTTTTAAAAGAAACGTAAACATGAGAATAACAATTAACTAAAAGATATGTATGTTTGTTTGTTCGAGTCAAATGCTTGTATCAAGTCATAATGGATGTTTTTGCGAAATTTTCCGATTCTAAAGATGTAAATTTTCCGAATTTTTTCGAAAATCGCAGCAGTTTTTGTCGAGGATAACTTGACGGTGTCGATTGCAACTGACGGCGTCGGGAAGGAGTAAAACATCGGATCACTTTTTCTCGTTTCTCGAGCTACTTATAAATTTTGGAATTTTCGGGTCTTAATTTTTTAGAAATTCGTAAACATCCATTCCACAAGCATTATATCCTAGTTTAAATCGAGTCTTATATATATTATTACCGCCGATTTTACGCGAAGGTTTCGTTTGTTTTGTTCAAGTGTGCAGGTTTAGTTTGTCAAGAAGAAGTTACACAAGATTGGAAGGAGCTTTTCACGCAATAATTCTTCTTGGAAAGGATTTAACCACCACTTTACAAGGATCCTACCGAGCTAATCAGGGGAGTATTAGTTTCTTTCTATTTTGATTACCTTCTTTTATCATAACTTTGATACTTTCGGGGAACATTGGGGACAATGTTCAGTTTAAGTGTAGGGAGGGAAAATAAAACGGGAACTTTGAAACTATGCTTATCCTTGATTATTTGCTTTGTCCAATTGTGATTGTGTAATAAACCATGAGAAAATGTCGGTTAGGGTAATTTTGGCACCAAATTTAAATTTTTCATGACATATAGGAGTGGGCCATTAGTCTTAACAAAAGCGTCTCACGGATAGGAAGTTATATGACTAGCACAAAACCCTTTACCACCCAAATTCCACCCAAAATGTGAGGATCGCCCTTAGATTAGTAGGAATTAAAAGCATTCATCTTCAATGCTTAGAGTGTGAACCGGTAGTATATTAGATTCTAGAACTTGTTTTGTGATGCATTCCGAGATCGCAAGTGAGACTACACTTGTGTAGTTAGGAATAACTAAATGATAAGAGGCATTAGGATAACCCTTGTTTGATACCCGTAATATAATTACTTCTTCCACATCGGTTGAGTAATTCCCCCACACCCTTTGCGTTGTACTCATCTTTAGTACACGATACCCCTAGTTAACCCCTCAGAGCCTATCCTTTTCGCGGTTCTCGTGATGTTTCGGTTTTCGAATATCAATGAAAACATTGTTTACACCCCACCCCAAATATACACCCAAATCGCCTTAGCCTACCCCTTATGCACTCACTTTTAGTGCAAATGTTTGTTATCACCCTAAACCCTTAGTTCAATTATCCGGTTGCTTGCATGAGTTGCTAAGTCGAGTCATATCCTTTGTATACGCTTTAGGACGATTGGGATTCATGGGAAAATTAAAGTGTATGAAATGACGGAAGGGCGTTAAATTCAAATTCCTTTGTTTGCGTAATAATGTACCCCAAGTGTTTTGATCTTTTCAATTCGGGTCAAATTAGTGTTAGAGTAATAAAACTCAAGTGTAGGGATGTGCCTCTAAATCCCTATCATTTTGATGTTACCGTAGAGGATGGTAGAGTAAAAGTGTATGCACAAAAAAAAAAAAAAAAAATCGAAAAAAATAGAAAAAGAGAAAAGAAAAAATAGAGTGTAAAAAAAAATAAAAATAAAATAAAATACGGGCTACCATCCTACATCTATCCTTTAAATTTATGTTTGTTTATTTCCGTTACCTAGAGTTTTAGAGTGTCGAGTCTTGGCTTAGCAACGCATTCTTCGTATGCATTTAACATAGAGATTTTTGACTTGCCACCACTAAATAGCCTATCCCACCAAGCCCTTGTTTCCTACCGTAAGCCTAACATTACAACCCTTTAAAGACCTCTTTGATAGTCTTTCCTAGGTGCTACGCCAAAGCGATGGAGGTTTGATCTATTCTCAAGCCTATGGTAATCTATGTACTAGGACCGGTTAATGAGTGGTTATCTTCCATTTCCTATTTGTAATATTTCATATATACACCGAGAGATGTAGTATCCAAACACCCCATGTGAGGTGCTAGTATGTAATTTCCGTGCTTGTTATGACTTTTATGGGCTTATATATGTTGTGGACCGTTTTAAATCAATGTTTCATGACCCTAACTTATAAATTAATTGGCTAAAGCACATTTGCTTGAGGACAAGCAAATAACAAGTGTAGGGATATTTGATAAGGTTTTAAAGGTACCATTTTGAGTGGTCGTTTTAACCTTATTTGATCACTTTTGTATCCGTTATTGCTTAATATCGTTCCTTTTCACTTTTAGGTCTCTTGAAGGCAAAATGCTGGAATGGCACTTATTTGGACGAAAAGCGAATATACGAAGAAAATGGCCAATGTCGAATCGAGACACTCAAAGTCTGAAAAGCAGGCGGACGGCGTCCATCGCTAATCTGCGACGCCATCGGAGGAATTTGTGACGGCTCGTAAGAAAATGGCTTGTTTTGAAGGACGGCGGGTTTTAAAAGAGTAGGCCGTCGCAACTCGAGACGGCCTAGATGCGACCAAGACGCGTCGGAAGGTGAAGAGGACGGCGTCACGGACATAAGGTGACGCCGTCGCAAGGTTAACGTGGCCAAGACGAAACCCTAATGACGGTGACACGACAGGCCACAAAACATAAGGTGGCCGTCGCATATGTAATATTATATATAGAATCCGAATTTTTCGTTTTAGGAGAGTCTTTTGGAGTAAAAACCTAAAACCGAACCAAGGGTGTCTTGTACAATATTTTAGGTTCCAAACCCTATCTTACATCAAGATAAGTATTTACTTCATCAATTCAATTATGTCTTTGATTATTTGTGTATGCTTGCATGTTCTCCATGTCCCATTAATTTATTTGTGTGTTTGCTTAGGGAGTATGAAACTTAATTCTTGAATATTGATTGGTTGTTTCTTATCTTAGTTGATTAATGATCTAGTAATGCGATAGGTCATTCGTTGTGTACTTAATGCTTGATTCATCTTTGTGAACCTTAGAATATAATTACCTGAGTAGTTGTAAGCTAAACCATCCAAGGAGTGCCTTAGAGCAAGAGTTTATTATCCCTAGTGGGTTTTGTAGACGAGACCCTTTGGTAAGTTCAAAGAGTTAGGGAGAAACGCATACCCTACAACTTTAGACACACAACGCAATTAAGAATAAGGACGTGACAACTCAACCATCAATAGGAAATAATTAAGGAGTAGTAAAACCTAAGTAAACACATCTTTAAACTATCATACGAGCACACATTAATTAGACATAGACTACCACCTCCTTAATTTAGATAATTAGATAATAGTAGAGTAATCGGTAGAAATACCAACCCCCAAATCCAATACCCGAGATTCATACTTTTCAATTTCCTAAAAACATAAAAAGATAAAAATAATCTTCCTCAACCTTAACCTTAGCGTAGTAACTTCTCACTAGCATTCCTATTCCCTAGAGAACGATATCAATACCGTGGCTTACCCTAATACTACACTACAACGATTAGGTTCACCGCCTAGGGTGTTGAAAACTTGTCGACGAAAAGGAAGTTCCTTTGACCCCGAACGCGCTGCGTAAGCGTATCAGTGTTCTTGTGCTTACGCGTAAGACACAAAAGTGACTATATCTTGAGATTAAACCGTTGGATTTTTGAAAGATTCAAAACCATTGCTTAAAAACTTGTTATAAACACGAAATCACTTATAAATTGATGATCTGAAACACGGATTTGTCAAACGATTTTGGTTCGTAGATGATATTAGGTGAAGTATTAAATGTGATAGAAGTAAATGAGGTTGGTGGGTATTTTATTTAAAATAACTTTAAAGTTTTGACAGTTTTGGTCCCTCCACCTTTTCCTTTTTCATACAAAGTCATTAAACTTCCATTTTGGTTACCAAACAAATATTTTAAAAACGAAACTTGACGACACTCCCTCGACTTAATAAATGATGAAAGGTTATTAATTTTAGTCCTAGGGTGACATTGAACCGAAAAGATTTACCACCATTTGATAAAAGAAACAGTAGGGATATGATAACACGCAGTATACGGATGTTTTGAAACAATTAAGTGATTTATTTTCTCCCCTCAACACTTGATCGGAAAAATCAATTTTGAAAGATTATAGTGTTGATGGAAGAAATGTACTTGCCATGTTGAAAGAAAATTAGATTAGAAGAATATTTTTGTTGTTTTATCGATTTTATATTTTTGTATTTTGTTTTGAAAATTATTTACAAAATATGTTTTGGTGTTTGATGTGTTTTTAAGACTGCTTTTAGGAGGTCATCCAATTCCTCTTGAGTCAAACACCTCATACCAATCCGTGGACGACTCATTAAACCTAGCGGGAGGCAAGGCTTTGGTGAGTAGATCATCGCCAATTGGTATTCTGTGTACCAAGTATAATTCAACTGCACCTTGTTCCACGTGGTCCTTGATGAAATGATAACGAAGATCGATGTGCTTTGATTTCGAGTGCTGGACTAAGTTGCACGAGATCGCAATGGCACTCGATTGTCGCAATACATCGGGATTCATCAAATACGTAACCATAGTCTTTGATTTGTGTTCTCATCCGGATGACTTGAGCACAACACGCGGACATGGCTACATATTCTCGCTTGTTGATGACAACGATGTACAATCCTGCTTCTTTGATTGCCAAGACACCGCTTTATCACGAAGAAATTGTAGTGATCCTCAAGTACTTTTCCTGAGTCTAAGCATCCTGCGTGGTCGTCATTCAAAAGCGATTAGTTCAAAACCGAATCCTTCGGATACCGGATCCCCAAGTTAATGGTTCCCTTGATGTATCGAGCATTCTTTAGCCTCGAGAGGGTGGGTTTCGTTGGTCGCGATCGATAACGGGAGCATAGATAAACGGCAAATACAATATCAGTCTGCTAGTCGTTAGATACATGAGACCCAATAATACTTGGTATTTGGTAGGTCAACTAATTTCCCATGTAAATCGAAGATCTAGCTTCTTGGTATGAGCCATTGGTGTTGCATAAGTGTCACATGTTTTCATTCCAAATTTGTTTAACAATTCAAGGGCATATTTGGATCGACTCAAGAAAATACCACGGGGTGATTGATGAACTTGCAATCCTAGAAAGAACGTAAGTTCACCCATCATGGACATTTCAAAATTTTTCTTCATTAGTTTTGCAAAAGCGATTGAAAACTTTTATGTGTGAGACCCAAAATAATGTCATCCACGTAAATTTGAACAATTAAGATATGTGCCCGTGATATTGTATAAAAAGAGTAGGGTCAACCGAACCTTTGGTGAAATTATTAGCAATGAGGAAAGATGATAGCTTATCGTACCATGCCCGAGGCTTGTTTGTGACCATAAAAGCTTTGTTCGGTTTGTAGACATTGCTCGAACTCGTGGATCAACGAATCCATCCGGTTGGTCGACATAAACCGCTTCTTTAAGTTGTCCATTGAGAAACGCAGTTTGACATCCATCCGATAGACCATATTCATATGAGCATGAACGCGAGAAATATCCGAAACGACCTCAAGACGAGCAAACCAAGCAAAAGATTCTTCAAAGTCTATACCCTCTTCCCGACGATAACCCTTAGCAACTAGGCGTGACTTGTTTGGATTACGTTCCTTCACATCCAATTTGTTTTTCCAATCCATTTGAGTCCAATGGCGAGACCCATGTTGTCTTTCGACCGGTTCCCATACTTCAAGACGTTTGAATTGATTGAGTTCTTCTTGCATGGATTCAATCCGGTGTCTTTGTCATTGCGTCTTTGATGTTTTTAGGCTCAGTTAGCGCATGGTGAGTGCATAAATGCAATGTTCACCATCCGAGTGAAGACGTTGTCTCGTAACGTTGGTTGGTTCGGGTTGCCGATAATATTTTCCAGAGGATGGTCTTTTGTCCATCTATGTGTAGAGGGTTGATGTTGGTATACATTGTGTAGATTCGAGGATTCAAATGGTTTGTTGACGATTCTGCGACATCCGTGCAGCGAGTCATTAGAAACGGATTAAAGAACGATTGGATCAAAATCTGCGGTGGGGGTACTTCATTCGTAATATCATCGGCCGGTTCGTGGAAAACTAGAAGGGGTTGAATAGTTTTACCAATTTAAAACATCCTTTTAAATATTTAGATCGACTTATGTCAATCTATTTGGTTGTTTATGTTGACGTTGATAGATAGATATATAAACTTGTAATGAAAGATAAAGAGTAAGAAGCACATCACCACGACATAAGTATTTATAGTGGTTCGCTACAAGGACACCTCTCTTGCCCTACTCCACTCCCGAGTCACCTACCGAGAGTTCGTAAGACTACACCAACTCCTTATGGCGGAGAAGCCTTCACAACGTCGCTTAAACTTTTTCCCACAAAGCTAAATACCGAGTTCTTTCACACCAAGGCGAACCACACCTAACACAACGTCGCCTACCCTTTATACTGTGCTAGGCTAACCACCGAGTTCTTTCACACCAAGGAGAACTAATCCTATCACAACGTCGCTACCCTTTATTAGGTACTAGGCTAAGCACCTAGTTCCATTACCATGGAGGAACTACTACCCTTCACAACACAACACCTAATATCAAGGAGATCTACTCCTTGTTACAATATCATCAAGGATATCACCATCCTTGGAAATAAACAACTACTTATAAGTATAACGATGCACCTCATCAATTATACGACCTAAGCATTCTTCCCAAATGCTACTTGATTAGATTCATCGGCATCCTTCACTAATGACTTTGACACAACGCTTGGCACCCTTCACTAATGCCTTTGTCTTGACACCTTTAGTATTCTTCACTAATGCTTTGACACGGATGATGAGCACCTTTCACTAATGCTTTCATCTTGACACTTTCGGCATTCTTCACTAATGCCTTCAACCCAACATCTATGGAGAAAGGTAGATCTATCAACAAGAGAACCTTCGTTGTCTTGATGATGACGAAGCATGGCAACTCATGGACTTGAGCTTGCACGTCTTCAAGATGTGGTGATCTTTCCTTTAAGAGGAACCTAGAAGATCACACAAAAACAAAAGAGAAAAGCTACATAGATCTCTTGGATCTGAGGTTAGAGGGTTAGAATACTTGGGAAAGTATTTATTAAAAGTGCAAGTAGAGAGGAAGAAATGGATCTCTATTTATGAGGAAATTCTCTTACTTTTTCCGGATCCCACGGATCCCTACCACAAGGATCCGGCTAGCACAAAGCTAGGGATCCGTGGTCCATCCTCTTTGCCCATGGGTATTTTTGGTTAAGGTCATGGGTCATGGGTTATGGGTTGATCCATGGTTTTCTTTCTAGATACAATGAACTTGGTTAAGTGGTATATATAAAACCATGGGTTATGGGTCAAAACCATTTGCTAGTATTTACCCATTTAGTATATACTTGTATTTACCCAATTTAGCATACACTTAGTTTTACCCATTTTAGTATACTTAGTTTAAGTATATGTTTAACCCAATATGCAAACACTAGTTGTTGTACCTATTTATCTAAATCATAAAATCACTTATACTTGTTTTAGTGTTTTATGTGAAAGCGTAAGTGTGTTAGAAAACTATTAACTCAAACTATTTACGTACTCTATTTGTTTCGTTAAAATGAATTTATATTTGTTATCAACAAAACATTAGAAGATCGTAAAATATAAATAAACGTTTTCACGGCTTATTTGTATTAACAATCTCCCTTTTGTTGATGACAAAACATAAAGTTATTTTAAGGAAAAATCTAAAATTGTAAAAGTTTGAATTTGTAGTTTTACTTTCTTCCCCTTTTTTGTCGAAACAAAAGAGCTTGAAGGAAACTAACACATTGTTTTAGGAAAACATGTGAAAGAAAAAATATTTAGAGCAAGTAACGGAACGGATCTCGTCTTTACTCCCCTGGCGAGTCCATCCCTATGTAAGGCGCCAAGAAAGTAATACTAAGCTAGTTTGTTTGCAACTAAGTTTGCAAAATATTTCGCCTAAGTGACGAATGTGCTCCCCTGATGATTGCAATTTTGCAAAGGGTTGTCGAAATGTATTCCTAATATTGCAAGTAATTTGCAATGTATTGTTTTGACACAAAGCTCCCCTAGCTTTAGGGTGTCAAATGCTTCATGTAGATTGAATAACTACAAAACAAAGGTTAGAAAACAAGTATAATGCACAATTTCCTGCATATGTGATCCAAGTTAGTAGAAAAATAGTTTTTCATCTCACGGATCCCACTTCCCTCCTAGTAGGGATCCGCTCTAGGCAATTTTGAGGATCCGTATAGTGATGATTAAATTCGACAATGGTGATGTAACAAGTAATGTTAACATCAAAATGAGATATGTATTCACCAACAAACATATACTCAATGCAATATGGCAAGTAAACTATCATTCAATAAAACATAAGAGATGATCAACAAATCTCTAAAAAACTAAGAGAATGATTTAGCCATATTCTACTAAAACTAATAAGTGACCAAAGCATAAGAGGCAACAATGTGCTTGAGTCTAGGGATGAGTAGACTTGTTGATTTGGTCCAATCTTTCAAGAAGATGATTAAACATGAAATGCAACTCATTTCGTACTTCTTGAACAAGTCCTTGGGTGATTAGACAATTAGAGCAATTATTGTCTTGATTAGGAACATGATATTTTGAGGAGGTTCTACAAATGATGATGGAGGTACATTGAGTAATTTCGGATGAGGTTCTACTTGGAATCAGAGTGGTGGTAATGGAAATTCCTTAATATGATCAAGTCCTTGGTGGTTCCTTGTTTCCAACGATGGACTAGTTGGTGATTGTGAAGTTCTCGGTGGTGAATGCTCTAATGAAAAGAGATTTGGGTGAGAGAGAGGCTCGGTGAAGGAGTGTAGTCCATGCTCTAGGAATGAAGGTTTAGACGTTTTGCTAGAACTAGGTACGTTTGGTTTAGAGATCGATGATCCCTTTTCTAACCTAAAAGGTTAATGCTAATTATTGCAGTTCTATTGGCAATTGTTGATTGGGTTTGTTGAGGTGAGATTCTAGCACTATTATCTCTTATGGATGATGATTCGGTGGATGGGAAATCCTACCATTTGTGGGTTTAACCGGAGATGATTCGGTTGAGGAAATTTCGTGTACAACACGAGAAAGTTTCTAGGGTGGTTCTTGGTTGGATGAGTTAGCACTAGGAGCTTTCCTCATGATGAAATGACTAAGGAAAAGGTTTCTAAAAGCTAAGAATTATGTTGTATTCGATGACTAAGGGATTCTAGCAAGATGACTTATAAAGGGAAGGATTTAGCAAGTGCATTCAAGACTTAAGTCTCTAATATCCTTTAGAATGTGATGATTAGCATGCACAAGAGTCAACTTTAGAGTTTTACTGATCTAGGGATTTAATTAGGATGAGGTGGAGTGTTCAAGTTAACAAGATGAGCTTGAAATGATTGTTCTAGCAAGAGTTGACTTAAATCATCACCCGGATCCTCTGGTTCCCACCAATGGGGATCCGTCTAGGCTAATCCTAGGGATCCGGCTCAGCAGCCTAGGAAAGGATAGAAGTGATGTTTGAAAGGTCTAAAGCCTATACCTTTTCGCCTCCTAAGTGTCTTTAAATGGAAGGGTACTTAAATGTTCAAGGGCAATGAGTGATGTAGCTAATGATTGCCTTATATGGAAGAAATTGGAACTTTCGTGAGTACCAATGAATGAACAAAGATGACACTAAAATCTTGAGAGTGTCAAATGGAGCTAAATGATCCTAGTGATCAAATAGTGACTTAGGATAATGTCTTGGAGAAGATCCTAAAGGTTTTAAGGTGGAAGAACTAGAATTTGATCCATTTCACCAATTTTGAGGTAAGGATGATTATGATCAATTTTCCATAATTGAAAGATTTCTAAGTCTAGATGTGAGGATCATGTGAGAAATAATGAGTGATCTAGAGAGCGGAAGAGTAATGAGTTTAGGTGAAGCGATAGATCTAAAAGCACTTTGAGTGTGATCCTATGAGTGAGTGTGAAACTTACTAAGCTTGAGTAGGACTTAAGAGATCCTAAGGTATTAAGTTCACTAGTGTGAAGTAGTCTAGGAACATGGTTTGAGGTGTAAAGTTGAAACTCTACTTATTTTCCGGATCCCACGGATCCTTCACTGAGGATCCGGCTAGTTACAAACTAGGGATCCGCATCCGGGACGATTTTACTTAACGATGGCGTTTGTTCTAAGTATCGAAATTAGAAACTAATGATCTCTGATGAAGCATACATGCATACAAGTAAAACATACTTGAGTATCATGTAGAAATAGCACATAAGCAATTAAATGAGATCTAGCTAACAAGTAACACGAGGTTTATCAAACATAACAAGCGCTATTTAAGATGCTAAAAATAGATTTACGATCTAGATTAGTAAATCGTTTGTATTAACAATGGCGTGCAGATTAGATGATGGTGTTCAAGACGATAGGGTTGTTTTGGCCAACGGAAGCAATGAACTATGTATAGTCATTATGGATGGTGATTAGCATACAATGAACTTTGTCCATGAAGTCATGTAGCTCTTCTCGATCAAAGCAAGATAATCGCTTGATGAGGCAAGTGGTTGTGATTAATTAAAATAAAAATCAATTTTACAACTTGGTTGATTAGTAATCCTTAGACAACGCAAAGTATTTCCATTGTAAACTTACTTTAGGGAAACATGGGAGTATAGATTTCCCAAGTGAGAGAATGAATATGAGACTATTACTAGTGGTGCTCAATTACGGCTAAACACGACCATTTTTACGGGTGATTCCACATACCCAACTTCTATCAAGGAAGCAATTCAACCGTCAGTCAAATTGAGTTTCTAGTGCCATAAGTTCTCCAAGATTCATTCTCAAGTTAGGAAAATTTATATTCCTACAATGGCCTATCAAGAGTAACAATGATGATACTTTGCTTCTTTTAATATTAAACTTGAGAAAACTAAGGTGTGAAGGCGTCATGTTAAAAATAAGTTTAAAATTTGTCCATATGGTAAACAACAAAAATGGTTGGATGAGCTAGTTCAACATATGTTGTTGGAAAGCTTTGAGTTTGGACTTTCGGATATGAACAATTATATTTGCGTTGCAAAATAATTTACTTGAGTATATCGGATGAAATAATCAAGTTGTCAATCCTACTATGAAGCTTGAAGAGCGATCATGAAAAGGAAAATGGGAGAGTACATCATCAACATAAGTGTAGGTTATGATCCGATGTACATTCTTGTTGTTTTTAGAAAACGATACAAGAACAAAAAAAATCATATAAGCACATAAAACATTTTTCAACCTATATGACTTATTTAAGTACCTAAACTAACATTTTCGACACAACTAGATGTTATCCCAAACACTCCTTCAAATAGCACATTGATTAGTAGAATATTACTAAATCGACAAACAAGAGAATGAATAGCAAGGTAAGGAAACCACATATGCTATTCAATCAAACAAGTACAAAAGCTATTTGAAATAAGCAAATAATCAAGTAATGCAACGAAGACAATTTATCATTTAGCATAGCATACAAAATTCTTTTCATCGCTTTGTGTTAAATATAAACATGTATACCAAGCTTGATTAGTTTATTTTATATTTATAAATATGATCAAAACCTTAATTTCAATAGAGGACACATTGTTATTCAAAAGCGAAAACATCCGTCTCCAATTAGATCAAAAGTTTGTGCAAAAGTTATGACCGAAAATGACTTTCTATTATTAATCAATGATTCTGTAAATTATTGTTTTGAATCAGTTTATGAAATCATTTTAAATGAAAGTAGACTCAAATACCTTTAAAACGATAGGTGGCACGACTTCTAACGACTTACGGTTAAAAGTTATGA
Organism: Chrysanthemum lavandulifolium; assembly: GCA_022545495.1. Classification (NCBI taxonomy): domain Eukaryota; kingdom Viridiplantae; phylum Streptophyta; class Magnoliopsida; order Asterales; family Asteraceae; genus Chrysanthemum; species Chrysanthemum lavandulifolium. Next base: position 20,536,762 of record CM040246.1, read on the forward strand.
ATTTTGAAATTGCACAAAATCGTCTTCTGTACTGCGGATCCCACGGATCCCTTGCTCGAGGATCCGTCCGTGTAACTGAGGATCCGCGGATCCGACATGAATTACAAAATGTACGTTTTCCATTTTACCTTTATTCAAGCTTGATTAACAAGATATCTAACAACAAAACTTCAAAGAAAAAAATCACTAAAACACTTTTCATATTATGCTTATTATAAGATAGAAGCATATATCACCATTTTGTCCACAAGCAATTTAGCACGCTTTTGAAAAAATATAACTAAGAAAACATACCTTTGCTATATCCCTTTTATGGTTTTAGAAACCATAGACGCGAAATACTTCATGATCTTCTAAGATACCCCAATCCTTTGCTATATTCCTTTTTATGGTTTTAGAAACCATAGGCGAAATACTTCATGATCTTCTAAGATACCCAAATCCTAGTATGAAGACTTCTCAAAGGAAAATGTTAGAATGATCTATCACTATCCAACATATGATGATTTATAAAAACATGACTTTTGTTTTAAGAAATTCCCTTCTTTGTAGTTTTCAAACATACACGGATCGTATCAAGTCTTTAAAGTACAACATACTTTAAGAAAATTGGTAACGAAGCTCGATGCCAATTGTGAAAAACTAGAAGGGGGTTGAATAGTTTTACCAATTTAAAACATCCTTTTAAATATTTAGATCGACTTATGTCAATCTATTTGGTTGTTTATGTTGGACGTTGATAGATAGATATATAAACTTGTAATGAAAGATAAAGAGTAAGAAGCACATCACCACGACACAAGTATTTATAGTGGTTCGGCTACAAGGACAGACTTCCTTGCCCTACTCCACTCCCCGAGTCACCTACTCGAGAGTTCGTAAGCACTACACCAACTCCTTATGGCGGAGAAGCCTTCACAACGTCCGCTAACCTTTTTCCGTACAAAGCTAAATACCGAGTTCTTTCACACCAAGGCGAACCACACCTAACACAACGTTGCCTACCCTTTATACGGTGCTAGGCTAACCACCGAGTTCTTTCACACCAAGGAGAACTAATCCTATCACAACGTCGCCTACCCTTTATTAGGTACTAGGCTAAGCACCTAGTTCCATTACCATGGAGGAACTAATACCCTTCACAACACAACACCTAATATCAAGGAGATCTACCTTGTTACAATATCATCAAGGATATCACCATCCTTGGAAATAAACAACTACTTATAAGTATAACGATGCACCTCATCAATTATACGACCTAAGCATTCTTCCCAAATGCTACTTGATTAGATTCATCGGCATCCTTCACTAATGCCTTTGACACAACGCTTGGCACCCTTCACTAATGCCTTCGTCTTGACACCTTCAGTTCACTAATGCTTTGACACGGATGATGAGCACCTTTCACTAATGCTTTCATCTTGACACTTTCGGCATTCTTCACTAATGCCTTCAACCCAACATCTATGGAGAAAAGTAGATCTATCAACAAGAGAACCTTCGTTGTCTTGATGATGACGAAGCATGGCAACTCATGGACTTGAGCTTGCACGTCTTCAAGATGTGGTGATCTTTCCTTTAAGAGGAACCTAGAAGATCACACAAAACAAAGAGAAAAGCTACATAGATCTCTTGGATCCGAGGTTAGAGGTTAGAATACTTGGGAAAGTATTTATTAAAAGTGCAAGTAGAGAGGAAGAAATGGATCTCTATTTATGAGGAAATTCTCTTGCTTCCCGGATCCCACGGATCCCTACCACAAGGGATCCGCTAGCACAAAGCTAGGGATCCGTGGTCCATCCTCTTTGCCCATGGGTATTTTTGGTTAAGGGTCATGGGTCATGGGTTATGGGTTGATCCATGGTTTTCTTTCTAGATACAATGAACTTGGTTAAGTGGTATATATAAAACCATGGGTTATGGGTCAAAACCATTTGCTAGTATTTACCCATTTAGTATATACTTGTATTTACCCAATTTAGATCTACTCCTTGTTACAATATCATCAAGGATATCACCGCTTATTTGTATTAACAGGTTCATCATTGTTGGAAGCGGTTTGTTCAATCTGTTGTGTTGGAGTCAACGGTGTAGGTGCATCTTCAACATGAGTTGTTGTAGCAGTGTATCGGTATAAGAGTAGTATCGGGTTGGCGGCGGAAACAATGGATACACTCGAGCACGTTCATCAATATCGCCACCGAGCAGAGGAGCAAATAACCTTTCCATTTGTTGACGAGTGAGTGGGGCTTTGTTCGGTGATGATGGGGTTGAGGAAGTTTAAACGGTTGTGACCGGGTTCTAAGTCGTTATACTCGAAGCCATTTCAGAAGTTCATCAAAATGAGCATGAATCGTTTCCATCACTGCTTTTGTACGACGATTCCGGATCCGTAACCTTTAGAATTCTCAAAATATCCAATAAAGACTCAATGTCAACTTTGGCTTTGAGCTTTCCAAAATCATCACGATCATTATTCGGATAGCAAAGGGATCCAAATACATGAAAGTGTTTGAGATTCGGTTTATGGTTGTGACAAGCTCGAAAGGTGTTTTGTTGTGGCGTTTGTGATCATAGAACGATTTTGAGTATAGCATGCGATGAGATACAACACGCCCATAAGTAATCTAGAAGTTTAGCATTGATTAACATTGTTCTTGCGACTTCTACTAAAGTTTGGTTTCGTCTTTCAACAACTCCGTTTTGTTCGTTATGCGTGCAATAGATGTTTGATCTTTGAATTCCCACTTTCTCATAGAATTCACGAGGGTTTGGTTAACAAATTCGGTTCCTTTGTCTGCTCGATTAGCCCGACGGTGTTGCGGAGTGAACTCATATTTTCGAGAAAGGTGATGATCATTTGTGGAGCTTGGTCTTTGCTTCGATGAAAGTAGACCCAAGTCCATCGTTAGTAGTCATCAACAATTACTAAGATGTAGCGTTTGCCATTGATCGTTTGCACGCGATCGGGCCACACAAATCCATGTGAAGAAGATGAAGCACATCTTTGAGTCGTGTTCCACCTTTAAAGGAAAATGACCACGAGTGCTTTTCCCTTGTTCACAGTGAGCAAAGGTGATCTTTTGAATAGCGGAATCGTGGAGTCCTTCAACTAGTTTGTGTCGAGCAAGGTTGGTGATGGTTTGAAAGTTTAGATGTGAGAGACAGCGGTGCCATAGCCGTGGATTTTGTTGATGTTGCCTTTGAAAGTAAGCGGATGGGAGATGAAGCAACCATGTCTTTCATAGAGATAGTGTAGAGACTAGAATTACGCGAGCCGGACATAAGGTCATTTCCTTGTAGATCACGAATGAAACAAGTTTTCTCCCTAAAGCAACCTCCAAATCTCCATCACAAAGCGACCTCACGAAAGCAGATTATGACCGAGGCCTTCCACATAATAAACCTGCACGATTTCGATGTTCCCATTGACATAGTCTCCGTAGCCCATGATAGTTGTGAAGTGATCATTCCGAACTCGACAAAGCCAATGAACTTTGCAATAAAGTTTGATAACAGTTTAAGATTGCTCGTCATGTGTCGGGAACATCCGCTATCAACAATCCAAAGAATGATCTTATATCACCGCATTACACACGACGACACGGATGGAATATAAGTAGATGTGGAACCCGAAATGTTAGAGGGTTCAAGGTATATATTAGACATACACACATTAATAATTTTAGGCATCCATTTAAATCCTAGTGTGTTATATATCCATTTCGCCATCTATAACTACTCTTTGCTTTAGTCTTAGTGAATGCACTAGGTGGTACTACATTCTTAGGAGGTGAAACCGAGCTCAGTGGACAACAATGCATGCCTTAGAATCTAAAGAAGGCGATCTACCAAGCACCGACTTAGAAGGATTAGTGGGCTTAGAGGTATTCGATTCTTAGGATTACAGTAACGAGATTATAGCTTTAGCAACACATTTGTCATGACAATCGAATTTATACTTTTACGACAAATAACACAAGGTGCATCAGATCGAATATCAAAAGTGCTTAAAGGTTTAGCATTCGTTACATCACTATTTCTATTACATTTGCAGACGCAACATCTATAGTGGAGGCAACGTGAGTCTTATTCATAGTCCTAGGGTGTTCTTCTACTTTAGCATTCCTTATTGATCTTTTCTTAGGTCGCAACTTCCTATTCTTCGATTGAGTGCTCCTAGGTCGTGAAGTGCGGACGTTTGGAAAAGACGCAACTATTCTGTTTCAAAGAGAAGGAAGCACGGTAGCAACTTGTGATTTGGCAAGAGGGATTCTAGGTGCACGATTACTAAGTGTTACCGGTGCTAATCTCTTAATGATGGTTGGCGGAAGTTGTTCATACTTTCCTAACATGTCTCTTAACTTAGAGATAGTGTGAATCAAATCTTGATTTTCGGACCGAATATTACCAAAGAAAATTCGTGACTTCTCTAGTGTGAGCAAGATAGTGATCAAGTTCGTTTGATGCTTCATGACGAGTCTTATTGAGTAAATCAAATATGACACCATATTCTATTTAACTTTTACAAGTTCTTGCTCATATTTTGAGATTTGACTTTTCAAAGACACGTTTTGATCATCCAGTTGCTCAAGTTTAGGATCGGAAGATTTTGCAAGCAAGCGAGCGATTTTGTTTTGAAAACCAAGTTGTTTATTGTGAATACCTTTTCACACCAATTAAGACGACGTTTTGCATTGTAAAGTTCGTTAAGTAATCGTTCATTTTCGCTTTTAAAGACTCGATCTGAAGCACATTATCGGTATTCTCAATAGTTATCATAGAGTCAACATTATCGCAGAGATATAATCGGATGCATGTGGCAAGGAATAGAATAACACAACATTATGGGTATCGGACACGATAACATCTTCCAAGAGTCGATCAACATCTTTTCTCAACATTTTCTTTTACGTTTAGTATTAGAAATAGATGTTTGAGCTTTTCTCGAAACGACCTTCATGACTCAAGTTCCTTATGAAAGTCCGCTCCCAAGACAATGCACAACTTTTCAAATTTTAACATTTGGTAAAGATTTTTCCGAAAATGTCTCTTTGTTCTCGCGAGAGGCGATTGAAAGTGTTGAACTTTGATTTCGAATGATATTCTATCTCATGTTCTAAAGTTTTGAGGTCACCATGAAAATATCCAAATATCTAAGAATTTTGCGATTTTCGGTTTTGAGTTTACTTCATCGATGGAAGGTAAAGGACCATAAATTTGTGCATAATTTGGTTGGGGATTAACATTAGAAGACTCGTGTGTTTTGATGATAACCCTTGGTGTGTTAGAAGAATCCGTTGGTGTGACAAAAGTGATCGGTTTGAATAATTAAAGGTTTGTTGTAAACAACAGCTTTTTAATTTTGATCGACTCTCGCCTTACGCATCTAATTCCTCTTGACGATGGTATTCAACAACACTCATAATGTAATTATCAATTTTATATTCTGACTGAAACTTCGAGATTTGGTTTGAATGCTTTTGTTGAAAGCTTAGGTTTATAATCGCAAGATTCGTCCATATCCATTTGGATTGGGTTTTAAAGTGAACTTTTCAATAGCGCATCGACTCACCATGTTTGTAAACAACGGTTTTAAACTCTTTAATTTTGCGCTGCAAGCCGATAATTTCTTCAAGATGATCATCTATTCGCTTCGTTGAATGCTTTTGTATGCAGAGAACTGCTTTTGACAAGTTAACAACTCAAATTTAGCTTTTGATTTTCCAAGGTAAGAGCGTTAATTTGCTTTTTATGTTCATGTTTCGTTGTTCTATTTCGGACAACAAAGCATTCTTCAAGCGGCTAGATCACGATCTGCTCTCTAAATATTTTTCGTTTTGATGAGATTTAGCAAAGCGGCTTCAAAACCTTTTCACGGTTTTCTTGAGTTTTAAAAAGTTGAGTTGCATTTGTAAGCATTCAAAATCCTTGGTTAACGATGGCATTTTTACTTTTTAAGTCCTTGTTTAATGCACAACATTCTTCAATTTAGGATTGTTGGTCTTTAAGTAAGAGAGCAAGATCTCGGATGAGGCAAAGTTCGGCTTGTTCAACGAAGTCACAACATGATCATTATTTAGATCCTCAAGTATAACCACGAGTCAATTTGATTATCAAAGGAAACCATAAGGTCATCTTGATCGTCAAATGTAACTACGTGGTCTATTTGAAAATCATCGAATGAGATGTAAATGACTCATTTGAACATTACGAGCCTTGCAGATTCGATTTTGCGAAGATATTAGATCGAGATAAATATGGTTTGTTGGGTACCGAGACAAACCATCGATGTCATACACCTTGGCCTGTGTCGATCATGTGTAACTCATGCATATTAGCCATCAACATAACTCATCGCATTGGCCGCAAGTCCTCCATATCATCATCCGAGTCTCGCATTTGCCATAAAACTCGTTCTTTATGCGTGAGAGATCCACCGCTTCATCCTTAAGAGCCAAAGAAGAGCCTCTTTGAAATAAGCACCCCCTAGTCCTCGGCTTTGGACATGCATTAGCTGTGTGTCCCTTCTCATTGCGCTTGTAGCATCTTAGACCGCTTAACCCATTCTCGAGCATTTCCTGCTCCACCATGGAGCTCGGTGTTATTCCGACCCATAGCATTAAACCCTTGACCACCGCCCATCGGCGACCATAACCACGATTACGAACTTCAACTCGTCCATTGTTTACAACAACATGATTTCGTGTGTTAGATGAGGAACGAATATGATTGTTGGATTTGTTGGTATAACGCCAAAAGCATTAGCAATCATAACAAATCCTTGTTGCAATGCTTGAGCGGATTGATGTCCTCATTAGCTTCAACGACAAATGGTTGAGCATTGGTGTTGTTGTATGGAACCAATTGATTTTGTTGAGATTGTTTACGTGAATGATCGTTTTGTTGAGCGATTGGTTGAGTTGCTTGTTGAGGAGGATAACTTTGTTGAGCATATAAGGCAAGTTGTTGATTTTCCGGATGTGTAGGTGGAGCAATTTGAGCACGGAGAATCCTTTCGATCAACTTCCTTTTCATGAGGCTTCAAGTAATCGTACAATAATCCATATGTAGAATGATGCATATTTTTCGCAGACGGAGAAAAATGACATACTTCTCCCATTCGGGACCAAGACTACTCAGAACTTAGTATTCACCGCAATTCTTGGCATGATGATGTTGTGTTTATCCAAATCATTGATGATGTCGAAAATCGATGATGATAGGACTCTAGTGTCTCTCGTGTTCAATCATGAAGTGTTCATAAGCCAAGTAAATTTTAGATTCCAAATCCTCCCGATTGAGTACGATCCTTCTATAAGAAGACGAATATGATCCCACATTTTACATGCGGTCTTTTGAGCATCAACACTACGAAGAATTAGGTTTGGTAATCCTAAGAGGATATATTCCATTGCAAGCTCATTTGCTTCATAGTGTAGAAGTTCTTGAGGATTCAAGTCTGCTTGATAGCAATGTTCGTTTGTTCATCTCTTGGTGGAATAGCATTTGGATCTCCGGTACAATGATGATGGGCATCTCAAAGGACCTTCCAAGATAACCTTCTTTAAGAACTTTCCATGTGGCTTCTTCGGATCACAAAACCTAAAGAACCTTATCACCCATTGATCGTAGTTTCCTGGAGTGAGCATTGGAGGTCTATCAAGTGATCCAGCCTCATGAATTGATTGTTGGCTAATTAAAGCTTCACACATTTTTGCAAACCAAGTGGGTTCCTTCATAGTGTTCCTTGATGGATGTTGATTGAAGTCATTTGTGTAGGGTTGAACTTGAATACATGGCGGTGTTTGAACAATTTGTGGTGGAGGAATTGCTCCAAGTTGTGGAGTATGTTGTTGATTAAATTGTTGTTGATAAATTGCTTGTTGTTGATTCCATTGTTGATGTTGTGGACTTAGTTGTTGTTGTCGTTGAGAATAAGTGTAAGGGAAATAGTTAGAGTATGGTGGTTGAGACATGTTGATTAACTTGTATTATAAAAATGGATCTTTGTAGTCGAATGAACCTTTGTTGAAGAAGTATCCTTAGGCGTAGAAATCACACTAACCAAGTATCACTTATGCGTAAAAACACCAAAGTTACGCGTAACAGTAAGGAGTTACGCGTAGATTTAGCTTACGCGTAAGTATGGAAAAGACTCTAAAGTTATGCGTAGACAAAAGTTAGGCGTAGAAAGTTAGGCGTAGGATTATCTTATGCGTAAGACTAGGCTTAGCGTAAGATGAATCTTATGCGTGGGATTCACGCCAAGCTTATGCTTATGCGTAATTTTAGGGTTTTATCCCAAGTGATCTTGTACACTTCACGGTACAAAAGATATCCAAAGTCGACGTATTTTCGGGCTTATCCAAGCAAGAAAACACGGAGTAAACCACAAAACGAAGATCAAGCCAAGGATAAACTTACGCGTAGTTTTAGGGTTTTGCTACGTGGGATTACTCGTAAATATGATTATGCTCAAAGTTGTTTCTAAACCGGTTTTGTGTGATGAAATAGCTTCAATAACACCAAAGACACACAAGTGTGAAACTTGATGAACCAAAACTCTTAAAATAGTTACGCGTAGGATAGAACCTTCATACAAAGACTAGATGAAAACGATGATCTACACATAAAGTTTGAAACTTTTGCCAAAACAATAAGTTTAACACCTTATAACGTTGAAAGGACAAGAATCTTGGATTAAAAAGTGTAAAAATCGTTTTGATCAAGCCAAAGTTATGGAGACATAAGTTAAGCGTGAGACCAAAACTCACTTCAAACAATACGCTCACTCAACTATTAGGCAATTGATACCACCGTTAGGTCACTAGTTTTACAACACAAGCAACATAAAAAGAGATAGAGAGGCGATTGGACAAGATTCACACACAATAATATATAGGAGGGAAGCTAGGGCAACACTCATAGTGAGGGTTATACAAGAGTATTTATAGGAGGGAAGCTAGGGCAACACTCATAGTTCCCATCCTTTCTCCTATGGGCTTGGGCCTAAGCTCATGGGCCTTCTACATAAGCTTAAGGCTAATAACAAACATAAAGGCCATAATTAACTACCTATTACATATGAGTAACTAACACTTGAATTAAGGTTTAGGAGTGATTCCAACAATCTCCCCTCAGTGTTGGTGATGAAAACAGTGAAGGCGTTGATGTAATAGTAGGTTTGACGCCTTCGACATTCTTCTTTCTTGTGAGAAGGAATGTCTTGATTCGAACAATCTCCCAGTGTAGAGATAGTTTTCTTTGAGCAGTTATGCTTTGACGTCATCTTTAACTTTGTTCTTTGATCATTGTTCTTTGTGATGAAAGTGATAGTATGTTGTTGTGCGCATCAAGTGCCTTTCAGTGCCTTCACCGCTATAGTGTCTCTACGTCATTCTTCAACATTCTCACACGCTCTTTGACGTTGGAATTCGATGCTTATGAAGTTCTTTAAGTCTTTTAACTTTGTAGATTCTTTGATTTGACGAAGAATCATTCTCGATCATTGTGTTGCTTTTGGATAGAACTTCCATTAGTGACGATGTTGGCGTGAGCATGAGAAGAATCTGCACGATCATCCCGCCCGGAGCTTCCATAAAAGAAAACATTTCAAGCGGTTAGTAATAAGCGGATTCCGCAGCACTTACAAGTTTGAACTTCGAGTGTTAACAACATAGTGTGAAAACACATCTCTAATTCTTACAAAGGCCGTTCTGAACTGGATTCCCATAAGTGAGATAACGCGATGTACCAAGTACATCTATAGTTCGATGAGTTCTTGAGGTACACCAAGCATCACCTCACGATCGTAGACCGTTTGAGACACACTAAGCATAATCCACGGGGTTACCAAAGTGACTGCTTGTCATGGTTGTTTGATGTTGACCGGCGGAGTTTCCATTCAATCACCGAGGATCACAGGTTGTGAACCTCTCATAAATGTTCTCGACAGATTGCTAAGATCTGTGAAGGACTCGATATGAACCACCGATGATCTTATTTGGTAATCAACAAGTGATGAAATGTCAAGTGTTCCTAAGAGATCTTTTGATGAATCTCGTGGCTCTAGACTCAATAGTGCGTTTTGGTTTTCCCGAGCGGAGACTAGGAGAGGGTCTCCTTCTTCAATACCGATGATCTCTAAGAGAAAGCCAATAGTTTACGTAGGGTTCCTGTGAGAATGAAACAAGCTTCCGATGAGAGAAACTTGAGTGGTTAAGAAGGTTTAGTGCATGCGTCATTTGGGTCCATGACGACTTTAATCTTCAATACCGGTGTCACTAAGTGACAACCAAGAGTATATGAATTTAACCCGATTATCCGCTTCTAAGTTGAATAATTTGGAGGGCTATTTCTTTCACCCTTTTCTTTGCATTTCTTTTCATTCTTCAACTCCTTCTTTCTCCGATTCTCATTTTCTCCTTTTTATAATCGTATCTAAGGACTTCTAAGTACTAGCTATTTGTGATGTCCTTGGGTAGATCCCTCCGGCTCTAGTGGATCATAGGACGGTTATTCCTAACCTTAGTCCCCTTATAACTTCATGACTAACCTATGTTGCCATAAAACTAATTTTCAAGAAAATCTCTCAAAGGGTTTGTAAATGAAAACATGTTTGAACCATTGTGAGAGTTTTATCTTTAGCGTAAATACTCCCCTCCACATGTGCTTTAGAGTTTTGACGAAATCTGCCTTTGTGTGGGAAGAGCCATACATTATCGAGTCTTAGACATAAATAAAGACTAAACATGCAAGATTAAATTAGGTTGCGTGTCGGAGCCGCACTATCACCACTTGATTTATTCCACCTCATAACGCCCATAGCCAAGGTGAGTTTCATAGCCCTACTTTTAAACCTGCTTTATACTTATTTTGAGGGAAGATACATGCTCTTTTTACTTAAATGATTTATTTCCATGCATACTATGCTTTATGATTGATATGTTTACCTACAATACTATTGAATGATTTATTGTTTAAAGTTACATCACATAGATGTTTTATGGACCATACCAAAGTATTTGAATTAGAATATTACGCAGCTTTAGCCTAAGTCCTTAGATCCCAAATTGCCCTTTTCATGAACCGTCAATTCTCACGGAAGCACGAATGTTATAAATAGATCTATTGGGGTGACTCACTCGGGTGGCCCGCATGGGTCAAGGCGAAACATATAGCATATCGGAACCGAGTGTATTGGGATTAACACTCGCCATGGGCTCCTTATTTGCATGACTACATTTTGTATACAGAAACTGTCGTAGCTTCGGTTGCATGAACTTAGTGCTAGCGTAATAGATATTATATATGATATTATATTCGTTGTAATGTACATATACCTTACTTATGGTCCACTAATAAAATTCTTTTATCTAAGGTAAACATAATTTTTTTTGACATTATGCAAGACGTAATGATCATCAAAACCAAATGTTAAATGGTATACTGAAATGCCATTTAAATAAACCTATCAACTCACCAACCTCGTGTTGACACTTTTTAGCATGTATCTTCAGGTTTTGAGGTGATAGCTTTTCTTTGGAGGCGCAAGGCAAAGACATGACATGGTCATAGACGATTCTGATTTATGTATTGGGACCACCTTTTTATAATGGGCCATTTTCCGCACAAATCAATAATGTAAACATTATTTTAAGAATGAATAAAAGTTTCTTTATGAAAACCAGTTGTTCTATGCTTATGTTGTGGTATCAATTTAGTAGCACCCCAATACTTGTGTGTTTTCGCTGAGCCATTTTGGGGGTGTTACAATTTCCGCCACCGGCGACATCTCATTGTCAAATGCAATCATGTTTTATTTAGGTTTTGTTGTTGGAAGCCTCTTAAGATCAAACAAACCTTAATCTTTTTTAAACCTAAGTTTATATCGGATAGTCTTATTATGTATTCTATTTAAACATTTGCAGGCATATATATGTTAAATATAGCCTGCTTATTCGAATGGTTTGGGCCAAAGGCTAACAAACCCAATAGGTTACAGTTATTATAGTTAAGAAAGAGTTAGTTACAGTTATTCTTAAAGGTTGTGTCATTTGGAACAATTGAACCAACACAAATGACACCCTTTGGATATGTATACATAGGTTTCTGTACACAAGTTTTAGAAGCATCAATATAACAGAAAGTTAGTTATTATTTTTCCCTCCAATTCATTTTTGTTTATCTACTGCACACTTTTCTCTGCACACATATCTGTCCTCAATAAACCTACACAATGGTCAATACAAATTCATTTATAGAACATAGTTGGTCAAGGGTCCAAAACAAAGGACAAGACCAATACAAGAATTGGCATCAAAGCAAAAGCTTGGGAAGACCATTAAGGAGAAGATTGCAAAACAATTTCATTCGAAGACAACAAAAGAGAGAAAGGGAAGAAAGGCTAGGAAACTTCATAAAACAAATCACTCAGGATTGCAAGGAAATGTTAAAGAAAAAACTAGAAGAGATTGAAGATTTCAATTCAACACTTCCACAAAATCAATCCTATGCTGTCTCACAACACAAAAATAGAAAGCAGAAATGTTTCAAGTGCAAACAAGGGGGCATATCATCAAGGACTGTCCCATAAGATGCGTGGAGGAGGAAGTGGGTGGTCAGAATGTTCCTAGTGATGTACTATGTAGACACATCAAGTGGACAACATAAGATGCAAACTCCTACTGTATGTATCAAATACCCCGAACTAATTCATTTTGAAACCAAATGCATGATCAAAGGCACAGATCAAGGTCATTGAGATAACATTTGGTACATCAGTAACAATTTAAACATGCATTTGTGTTTAAAGTTGAATTTGTTTTGTAAAATAAAGGAAGATTTTTCTGTTGGTAAAATAGAAGAGCAAAAGAAATTATTGTTTACTTATGGTATGGGAGAGGTCATAGTCAGAAATGGTAATGGGAGATTTCTCATCCCAGGGGTTCTGTATGCCCCTGAAGTCTCCTTAAACATTCTATCAATAGACTTACTTAAAAAACAAGGAGTTGAAATCCTCTATGAGGATAACACATGCACACTATCCTACATGTTTAAAAATCCCAAAAGTCACAGTTTCAATGAGGATAGTCTAAGAATCAAACATAATGAATTCCTAGAAAATTACTTTGAATCATTGGATGGAAGTGCTAAATTTTCAAGTCATGACACTGAGGAAATTGAAATTAAAGGAGTAGTTTACTCAACAAGGGTCACCACTTTCAATGAGTTTATTATTTTCTTAAATCTAATCAGTCAAGACAAGTTAGTTGGTCAGAAATGGGACTTCTTTAGGAAAAGGTTTGTAAAAGTCTTAAAATCGTTCTATGAAGAGTATTTGAAAGGACCTCTGCCTGGTCCAATAGCACCTATGATAAAAGAAATCACAATACACCTAATGGACCTTTATAAAGCCATTGAATGTCTGGGTGGATACCTGAAAGTCTATTTTTCAAGAAATTTTGGTCATGCAGCAGAAATATTGGGATTGTCTCATACTGATGGAGAAGATTTAAAGGAATGCTACAACAAATATCTAGATGTCTTCAAGAGTTACTACAACACTGCAAGGATGCACAAGTTGGAACAAGAATCTGTCCCAAATAAGGCCACAACCAATGTGGTTCAAGGCTGTTAGGAATTAGAAACTTCCAGTATTGAAGAGTCGGTCACCCCAACTATTATCTAGCATAAGTTAGCTCGTATACTTGTCATTATTTACGTTTCTATGTAGTTAATTAGTTAGTCTAGTAGCGTAAAATAGTTTAGTGCAACACCGTGGAGGAACGTCGGGTCTTTACCCACTGTATCCCTGATCCACAGGCCGATAGGAGGTCGTTTAGTTTGTAACCTATAAATTCCCTCTACCTTGCAAGGTAGAGGGTTGGATGTTCTTTGATAATCTAATATTCTACAAGTTTCTCTCACTAAGAATGTCCCACTTTCTCTCTCTCTAAAATCATCTCTATGCCCATTGTGTGAATGTTATGATATGTAAGTGAAATCCAATAACCAACAATTGGTATCAAGAGCCATGGTTAGATCATATCTTGCACATCTTTGGATTTCTAGTGGTTTTTAGGTGGTTTTTGAGTTTGAAAAATTTTAGTGGTTTTTGCATCATTTGGTTGATTTCTTGTGTTAAAGTTTGGATTTTGTTAGTACTTTTATGTTTAGAATCATCACAAGTGTGTAGGTTTTCATTTGGTAAGCTTGAATCATCTTGGTTGGGTTGTTTTTGGATTGAAAAGTGATGTTTATGTGGTTTTTCTTGCTAGCGACTTAACTCACGGATTACTTTCTTCGTAGCGACTTGCTTTACAAATTTGTAGCGAGTTCTGAGCTTTAGACCTAGCAACTTAGATCTAGCGATTTACAAGACAAGTAGTGGACTCTCCACTACGGGTAGCGACTGTGGTAGCGACTTGGTCCATGTGAGTTGCTCTTTAGCGACTTGTATCTTTAGCGACTTGTGTAGCGAATTGCTGCCAAAATTTTGCTAGCGACTTAATGCTTAGCGAGTTACTACTTAGTGACTTGAAATTGTTTAGCGACTTGGTGGTATAGCGACTAGAGGATTAGCGACTTGCACTTAGCGACTTGGATGTTGATTTAACGACTTGGGATCATTACTATTTAGTTGCTAGCGAGTTGGTTCTAAAATCTCTAGAGACTTGGGGAGCAATTCATAATAACACAATGTCAGTCATCACGGATCCTTTAATCACCAAAGTACTTGCTCTATGACACAACACGAATAGTGAAGCAGATGCTTATCCGAATGCCATACACTTAATGATTCAAGATCGATTAATCGAAACAACTCAAATAAGTCACTCTTAATGTCCGCAAATGATGCTAAGAATATGGAATGCACCGGTGGCCGTTTCAACATCTCGATCCTTCTCAAATTACTCTTATCTACAACCATGGATCGAACAAGTTGTGCCATCCTTCGTCGGGATTTTCCCACTTTGACAAGAACTGTTTTACTTAACTTAGAACGATCGAGGTTTCAAATTACCAAAGAAAAATTCTCAAGCGATGATTCTCATGTCGCTCTCCAAACCATCATCAATCAATTTCACCACTTATCCGGAAGAATACTCCTCGATTTTGATGATATCATGATTGGAATATCTTTCAAGAAACACATGGAATGGAAATTCATGAGTTCGAAACTCATTTAGTCAACTTATGAGTAATATGGAAACATACATCAAGGAAGCCGCTAATGAGAATAATAAGTTTGAATGAATTGAATGAGTGCCAAGAGTTTCCATGGAGCAATGATGACGTGTCATGCTTCATTCCAGTTGAACCAAAAAGACACCGATTGCGTAATCTCGGTTGTGATGGAAAAGGATGAAGAGAACGAAGATCGATCTCAAAGTCTCGTAGTCGGAAAAGGTATCAATCAATAAGGTACACTTATATGATCACACAAGTTATCATAAAAGGTACATGACTCTTACTCGAACATAACAATGGGGAATCGCCTTTGTTTTGCACGAATCTAATGCAAGTAACATGATTGAGAAAAGGGTATATGATGAGCTTTCAAACAAATTTTCAATTCTTGAAAACACATATCTCATTGCAAATTGAAATACAACAAAAGATGAAATGTTTTATGCAAAAAACCGTGTACTAATCGGGAACTTCGAATTTAGAAATTTTTGAAATTAATCGGTTAAAATCCAGTTCGGGACAAAGATTCGACCATAGGCAATCAAATCACTTCTTTCGAAGCCCGAAATATGATGTCATGAGATGAGTGATGCACTAGAATCTAGAAATTCGAACTAGCTCTATGTGTGTCCAACCTTCTAAGAGAAAATGAGCATTTAAGAAAGAACCTTGAGGAAACAAACTCTAAGTTAGTCAATCAATGTAACCTCTTGATGAAAGATATTGATGACCTCAAAGCACAAATTAGTGATAAGAGCTTCAATATTGTTGCCCTAAAAATGAGCTCGGGAAGTATGTTGGAAATAGGATGAACACTAAGTTTGCAAAACCTTCAACTTTGGGAAAGTCAAATGTTGTAACCACTTGAAACGAACAGTTATTAAACAACCTAATGCCTTTAGGTCTGAAAGAGCTAAACCATTGAAATCTAAGCTTACATCCCAAGTTGATAATATGTCTGTTTTGTCAAAACCAGTCACTTCATTGCCTAGTTCAGATATGATGAATCTCAAACATAGGACTAATGGTCAACTCTCACAGATCAAAAATGCAATAAGTTTAACTAGGTCTCATGCAAAACATCATTTGATAGATCAATCCCCTAAGAAATTCTCTGATCACAAAAGGACAAATAGTCAAAACAAGGTTGTGCACTCATTTAGTTCAAATAACTGTGGTTTCAAATGGATTCCCACTGGCAGATTTTTTAAGTTTTCAGGACTTAAACGAACTTACATTCCTAGATCATGCCTCAAGTGGATTCCCACAGGTAAACTTTTCAAGAATGTAGAACCAAATAGGATCCCCATTAATGATACGTCTGTGTTATACTGTGAGGCATCCAAATATGAGACTAAACATGTCACTAACCCTTCTATGTACAAGTCTACATGTGCTTCCGATTACAATGTGCTCTCGTCTTTTCGTACAATGCTTAACTCAATCGTGAACTTCATGACTTGGTTCCCATCGAAATGAACATAGCTCATTCGGAGCTATAGCGTGCCGAGTTGATGTACTTCTTAATTTGACTCCTTTTCATCTTGAATCGGGACTCACTCTTCTATATCTCGTCTATAATCAAGTTTTCAAAAAAAAAAAAAAAAAAAAAAAAAAAAAAATTTAAAAATACATTCATTTTAATTTTTATATTTATGTCATTCTTTTAAATTTACAATTTTATCATGTTTTTCCCAATCTAATAAAGAATACGTTCATTGTTATCGATAACATCTACGGTCCTAGAAATGTCATTCAATAATGGCACGGGATCATAGATGAAGTTCGAACAATTGAAATATTCTTGTTTCTTTATAACGGGGTTGATTAATGACAATCAATGGTCTTTGATGACATTGATTGAGGGGGAGATTGGGAATATGTTTTTCTTTTTCTTGACTATCTATGCCATTGGCTTCTGTGCTGGTTATAATGCTTGCTCAGTAAGTTGAGGTCGTGTTTTGCCTTTGTAACTATCGGGTTATGGTTTTTGTAGGTTGTGGTCGTATCTTGCTCATGTGATTATCATTGTGTACCTATGTATTAAGTGCCTAGTAGTAAATGCTTATTTGACTAAATGATTACCATTTTCATGGTGATCATTGTGATAATCTATGCTAGCGACTTAGTCTATAATCTGTGTTAGCGACTTACCACTCCTTCCTCAAAACCATAGGGACCAAACTTGTCATATATGTGAAAGTTGTGTTGCACTAGCGACTTACCTCACCTCATTTTAAAACCACAAGGACCAATTGTGTCATACTGTCAAAGATAGTTGTTTATACCCCTAGCGAATTACCATTTAGCGAATTACCATTTTCTTTCTAAAATAAGTTTTTCTCTCTCTCGATTTTCTTGTCTTCGTCATACTGCTCATCCTAGCGACTTAGCAGGAGGTTTGCCTCGAATCCCTCTTATCTTTGTTCTCTTAAGCGTTTGTGTTAAGTTTCTAACTTGTCTTTTATCCGCATCCTTTCGAGCTCGTGATTTGTGACTATTTGACTCCACCTAGGTTCGAGTTGTCATGTAATCGTGTTTCGTTGCTATTATAATGATTGAATGTGTTCAAATTGTTTGGAATATATTACTTTGATTGCTTGATAATTTGTCTCGTGATCCGATGATGAATGGTTAGCGGATTGGTACATTGGGGCTTTTGTTATGAGTGCTCTTGGTAGCGACTTAGCTTGAGTGTTCTTCATGGCGAGTTAGCGCTCATATTAGCGACTATGTTTACATAGCAATTTGTTTATTTTATTCTAGCGACTTGGTTAGCGAGTTAGTAGTCGTGACTTGTCTTTACAAGTTAGCGAATAGGTAACATTAGCGACTTAGTTAACAATTTGTAGCGACTTGGTTGTGTTCTCGTTCATGGCGACTTGTCTTTACAAGTTAGCGAATTAGTAACCTTAGCGACTTAGTTAACTCGGTTTGTAGCGACTTGGTTTATTTATCGTTCATGGCGACTTGTCTTTACAAGTTAGCGAATTAGCATAGCGACTTAGAAAGCTAAAACTATTAGCAACTTGTCTGTGACTCTAGTGATGGCGACTTGTCTTTACAAGTTTGCAACATTGTTCACTTTCATGTTGCGAATTAGTCTTAGGGTCAAGGGTTATTAAAATGTTCAAAGGTTTATTGCTAAAGTTGATCTCATTCTCACAATACTTAGGTTCTCCTAATTCAACTTGTTGAGTCAACATACTCCATGTAATCTGCTATGACATGTCTATTTAGGAAAAAGGTACTTGGTTTCTCTCCACGACAACCAAATGTTTCTTTTTCCTCATGCATATTGTTATATCACTTCTACATTTGTATCTTGGCTCATGACATGATCCCTTTGCAATGCACTCTTTTGCTGTTAATCCCTTATCATTTCGTCATGTGATTATTTATCCAGTAGATTATACTTCATTGAAATATCTCACTTATGAAAGTTGTCATATATTTGAAACCTATGCCACTCAATCTTTCTCTGTATGTGTTTGGGGACTCCTTCGAGTTACTACTTCTATGTGTCTATGTCATAAGGGTGCTCTCAATGTTGTCTCACTTATCATTTATCATCTAACCTGCTTCCCATTCATTCTTGTTGATTGTATGATTACTCGGACCATAAATGGCAAGTTCAATCCTTAAAAGAGTTACCCTTTGGCATCATCCAAAGTTCTCCCAGACGAAGAAATCCTTCCTGAGTCAATGGGCTATTATTGGAAAAAGCAAGCGTATGTGGACCTACAAAGGCTTCAACAAAACCGATACTCAAAGTTTCTATTGACATCCTCAAAACACAAACTTCTTGAGCAATTACCAAGCAATGCTCAATTCCGACCATTTACATTCAACAATTACGGAACACCGTTCAATGGGACAAAATCACAAAGACAATACTCTTGCAAACCGGATGATAGGGAGTTCACAATTGATTACGATATTACGAGCAAGGCTCTTGGAATCACCCATGTAACCTCGACTTTCGCTCAATCTCCACCGGTGTCGACGATCCGATTGTCTTTCTAATTGGGTTGGGTTATCGAGCAGATTTCAAGAGCATCCGACATCATAACCGGACACATGTATCAACCCTGGAGAGCTATTACAACCATTCTTAACTTGTGCTTATCTGGGAAAACTTCAGGGTTCGATAAAGTGAGAATTCCTATCTTGCAAATCCTATGGGGAATCGTTAATAGGGTTGATGTGAATGTCTCAGATCGTATTTGGGAAGAATTCTCTTTATCAATGAACACATTCATATCTGATAGAACCAATTTCCAGAACAATGCTCAAGGTCGAAAGAAACAGAACAAGCTTGTAATTCCCAGCATCAGATTTTCTAAGCTTGTTATCCAGTACTTACAACAAACACACAAATTCAATCCTAGGAGTGAATCAACTTTACACAATGCAGAAGATGAATATGTTTTAGGAAACCTGAAATATGTTCCTAGAGGTATGGATAATGAATTATTTGGATTACCAATTCCTGATTGTCTTCTCACAGAAGATATCAAGAAGAAGGACTACTCAAGCAATACAAGAAAAGAGCTACGGATCCTCTCACGATGTCACACCTCTCTACAAACCAAATGCTCCCATATCCAAGTCGACCTCACAAGCATCCTATGCCTCTCTTCCAAAAAGAGACTTGAAAGGTCACAACATTCGAGACCACAACCAAGAAGCGAAAGTAAAAAGGAAGAATGTGGAAAAGGAAATTGGTGAGAACACCGAGGTACCAAGGAATATTACGGGTTAATCGATGAGGATGGCTGATCCGCAACTTGGAATCCAAAGAAAGCCTAGAAAGTCGAATGTTAAAGCACCAAAGGGTGGAGTTGTGTTAAGAGAACCCGTTCAACTACCTCGACAAACAACCCCAATAACACATGACAAAGGAAAAGGGGTTGCAGTGTTGAAACCGAACAAGCCGCTCACATGCTTTTAACTATCTCATCATCTCCATCAAGCACCACCAATCAATATGAGTCAAGAGAAGATCCAGATCATCTCATGCTAAAGAACAATGCTGAGTTGACAAAGTGCAAAACGTCTAAAGAAACTCCTACACTTAGTGAGACTCAATCGGCTTGAATGTTGACGCCTGTTGCAAAAGGCTCGCAGAGAACCTTGAGACAAGATCCGATGAGACCTTGAAGATGGATGAACCAAATATGTCTACTAACTCTCTATCCTCACTTAAGGATCTTGACACGATTTCTCTTTTGGTGATCAATTCATTAATGACAAATCCTTAGAATCTTGCACAATCCATGTATACCGTCAAGATTCAAAGAAGATACGTCAACTATTCCTCCGATGTCGACTTCTTCACTATCAACCGCACTTCCACCTCCCTTACCTACTCAATCAATCAGTATAAACACCACCAACATCGCCACCAACCCCCGAACCTGTCATTACAATTGCGGATGAGGTGGCTCCACCACTTCCCACTCGATCAACTACTAGACAAAGCCGTAAAAGGATAGAAGCTCGAAAGGCAACTTCCTAAACTGCTGATTCTCTTGTGGATCGTGTCTATAGATTGGAGCACCTCAACTTCAATGAAGGGGTTCTGCCGCTATTGAAGGTGAAGTCAAGGATGCCGTGGAATGGGCTATGGAGGCTCCACTTAGGCGATTCAAGGACCTTCCTATCACGATATGAGAGTCGCTATGTTTGAAAAGATGTATGATGTCAAGAGGACAAGCATGAGGTTCACAAGAAACTCTATGAGGCACTTGATGAATCCATTAAATTCGACAATTATGAGCGGTTTATGATCGACGTCGGGAAAAAGAAGCTAAAAAGAAAAGGAGAACTATTGTGATGGAATCATTGATGAAGAACCGCAAAGATCCTCCTCCACCTCCGCCACCAACGGAGGCGCTGAACTTCTGGGTGGTGATCCTTCTACGACAACCAACACACCTCCACCACAACCACCATCATCACCGCCAAAACCTTCTAATCAATCGGGTCCTACAAAGAACAGTACTAAGAAGAAATCACTGCACGGACGACGGTTGATTCAAAGTTCACGCCCACATTCACCTCAATTCTTGATGATTAAATGGTTCACGAAGAGTCGCAAGTCATGGTCGACTCGAAACCGAGATGAAGATGATGCATCGATGAAGCATATTCCTAAGCCATCGAAGATTGGTTTGATACTTACATGGTGGAATCGCACTAGCACATCCAGGTAGCACCTTCAAGAGACACAATTCAAAGGCGCATTGTGGAAGATAGACCTCCTTCTCCGAACCCATGGACCATCCAGTCGACTCTATGATTCCCGACAACAATTGGGCATCGCTTATCACCAATAATTATGAAGTTCCAACAAGACTCTCTTCGCACTACATCGTGATATGGGAAGTTTTATTAGATGGTTTTGTGAACGGAAGAGTATCTCATCCATAACTCCAAGAGATCTTAAAGGACAAGCTTACGAAATTGTCAAAGTCTTCCATTCATATGCAAATCATCTTCAATATCGATGGAAGAATGCCATAAGATGTTTGAATGACCAAGTCAATGAGCAAATCGATCGCTTCAATGTCAACAAATCTCTTCCTCTTGGTGGTGAACACGGTCGATAACCATTCAGCCAATTCTTCTTCAATCACGACTTGGACTATCTCGTGTGCTCGCTCTCTTTGAAAGAAGATCCGCTCTATCAATATCAAAGATGAAAGTCGCAACCTACTCGTGGAGTTTGATAAGACTCCTTGAGATCGCTTTGAGCCTTAGGGTTTAACAATAACATAGACAAACAATTATGCACGCTGAATAGAACAAACAACTATGTTATTGACACAAGGTTTTCATCATTATCTCCCCAATTATATATTGATCGAATATAACGTGTTACCTAATCAATGTGGATCTAAGCCATCTCGGATCTTAGGGATATACAAAACAAACACTAACCCTAGACGCTTATAGAAACACGCCTAGGTTACACACACACCTTTATTAAACGTCTACATTGAAAGACTTGTATATAAAATCTACACCCCATGTCCTCTTTATATACTAGAGGATTAGGGTTTACAAGATACTACGAAGGACTAGTAAGTAAATCTTCTTTGCAAGCAAGTCCTTCCATCTTTTGTAGATTTATTCTCTTTCTCTTTAAGCCCTTGATGTTTCATTCTTCTATTTACTTTGTCTCATCAAATCCAAGGAACCTAAAACCCAACAATCTTCCCCTATTTGATGATGACAAAACAAACAAAGTCGTGTACGAACTTCCCTAGATGAAGTAGCAGAAGTTGAGATGTAAACATCTCCCTAAATGAAACAAATCTTGTCTTCCTTTTAATCCATGCCATCGCACTCTAATATATCTTCCCCTTTTTGTTATCAACAAATAGAGAATGTAAACATTAGAAACTTCCCCTTGAGTGATGCATGAAAATGATTCTTCAAATCTGTAAGCTCTATGTAATGATCACTTGTGAAGAAAACCAAATATAACGAACTTGATGAAGAAGTAAAATCACCCAAACTTGCATCTTATGTCTTGTTTATCCACGTGACTCTGAACGTATACTAACCAATGTATAAGGAGACCGCAATCTCTTGACAATAATCATCGAAAGCACAATAACGTCACTCCTTAAAGTGTTTGTCAATTCTTCGTCACAATCATTGAAGCACGAACAAGTTACCTCCAAAGTGTAACACCCACTTTGAGATATGATAAGATCACGAATCTAGGTAACTCAACTACAATATCAAATAGGTTATGATCAATCATCTTCGTAATCACCTATTCAATAAATCTCAAAACGAGCCTTTAGAACCTTTAAGAACAAATTAAACCAATCTTGTGTGTCGCCAAAAATCTCAAGACCAAAAACATGTACGACTTCCCTCAATTCCAAAACCTAATCGGTAAACGAATAACGCAATAAACACCAGTGTGGAATTGAGATAACACTAGCAAGGGTTTCGAGAAAACACTAGAAGTGGTTTCGAGAAAACACTAGAAGTGGTTTCGAAAAACACTGAAGTGGTTGCAGAAAACACTATCGCTGGTTGCGAAAACACTAGAAGTGGTTGCGAAAACACTAGAAGTGGTTGCGAAAAACACTATCGGTGGTTGCGAAAACACTAGAAGTGGTTGCGAGAAAACACTAGAAGTGGTTGCGAAAACACTATCGCTGGTTGCGAAAACACTGTAAGTGGTTTCGAGAAAACACTAGAAGTGGTTTCGTAAAACACTAGGAAAACCGCTTCTAACCATGAATCATAAACACCACACAATGTATAAACAACCTCCATCAAGAATTAGAACAAGTAACACAAATTCAAGAAGTTGAATATACATGAAAACCCAAAAATTCAATTTCGAAAACCCTTCAAGACCAACTCGACAATGAATAACTTTTACCGGAAGCTCAGATCGAAAATTCCTTCTATGAAAAGTTAGATGAATATATAGAAACGTCCACCGAAAATTTCGTCACGATCCAACTAAGTTAACGAAAAAGTTATGGCCGTTTCAAAGCAGGTTTGAAAGTTGCGAATTCGCACAAATCCGATTTTCTTCAAACTTTTTCGCCAAGAAACCTTGCGAATCCCTAGGTAACGAGCTCCCCAAGCTCTGATACCAATTGTGGAGTTTGTTAGAACTCCTTGAGATCGTTTTGAGCCTTAGGGTTTAACAATAACATAGACAAACAATCATGCACAATGGAATAGAACAAACAACTATGTTATTGACACAAGGTTTTCATCATTATCTCCCAATTATATATTGATCGAATATAATGTGTTACCTAACTCAGAATGTGGATCTAAGCCATCTCGGATCTTAGGGATATACAAACAAACACTAACCCTAGACGTTTATACCCTACGCCTAGGTTACACACACACCCCTTTACTGACTACATTATGGAAGACTTGTATATAAAATCTACACCCCATGTCCTCTTTATATACTAGAGGATTAGGGTTTACAAGATACTACGAAGGACTAGTAAGTAAATCTTCTTTTGCAAGCAAGTCCTTCCATCTTTTGTAGATTTATTCTCTTTCTCTTTAAGCCCTTGATGTTTCATTCTTCTATTTACTTTGTCTCATCAAATCCAAGGAACCTAAAACCCAACATACTCGATAAGGGGCTTGAGCAGATGGTTCTCGATCAATTTCGTCAAGAACAAAAATATGATATTGCCGCTTATGGTATTTCTCACCGGTGGTTCAAAAGAAGAAGTTCTACATCGAAGACATGGTGCGATAAAAGACGCAATGATGTCGATCAAAGTCGCAAATCTTAAGTGTTGTTCGGTAGAGATCTTCCTATCTATGGATATGAGTATTTGAAGAAGATAGTCCTTAAAAGAGCGAGACTTCAAACTGTATACTATTGAAGAGAACGACTTCAAACATCTTCTCGCCAAATGATTTCAAGATCTCTATCTCTTGAATCTTCAAGGACACCTTGAGCATTTACCGTCCGTGAGAAAAGGCCCTCTGCACTTGCCACTCTTTGGATCGGGGCTTAGTCATTCAAAACGAGTTGAGGAGTTTCAACTTGGCATTGAAAGCTACCAAACCAGATCAACCTTACAAGTCCACAATGGAATGCAACCGGGCATGAATTTCATCACGAATACAAAGTCCTTGACACCCTAGAGCCGCCATCTTCATCGGCGGATATGGATCTCGTATGCTTATGCGTCTATGTGAGCTCTACAAGTTTAGTGATGGTACTTGTCAAATTGGTCGAAGAAGAACTTGACACGTAATGAAAGAAGTCAAAATTGATATGAAATCTTGGGTTAAGACTACTTTTGGACCGATGATGACTTGAAGAGGTGTGAACACTTCATTGCCGCAATCGACGAAGACTCAAGACACGAAGGATCTTCCGCACCTTGAAAGTTTTGTTGGTGGAAGGCTTGGGATGGTCACTACAAACTTCTTCGGAGGATCGAATGAAGACATCTTCGGAAGTCGTTTATGTTGTGGTTTTAAATATGTGTAATATGTGGTGTACTAAATATGAACAACCTGTAATACATGTAATAGTGCTAGGATCAGACGTGGTTTCCCTTGTAACAAAAAAGGAAACATCCGTTGTCCATTTCGATCATATAAAACCGGACACATTTTTCTCCTTCAAATATTTTTCCTCATACACATTTAAATACTTGAGATCCAAAATCTCAAAGGATTTAAGATTTTTGATCTGGGGAGAAAATGTGATATAAATATGAAAGATGTTAAAAGATAAGATGACCAATTTTTGTGCATACTTCTCTAATATGTGCTAAACAATTTTCGAATCTCGAAGCATATATTAAGGGGAGAATTCTCTTCAGAAATTCATGTCATCGGGTACACAACTTTCAATCTTCTAAGGTACCGACATGACGGCTTCAAATCCTTTAGTGATCATGTATGCACTTCTTAAAGGGTTCCTCTAGTATGTGCAAATGATAACGCTACATGCGTCGTTCGGGGTCAAAGGAACTTCCTTTTCTTGAGCAAGTTTTATAACACCCTAGGCGATGAACCTAATCGTTGTAGTGTAGTAATTAGGGTAAGCCACGGGTATTGATATCGTTCTCTAGGGAATAGGAATGCTAGTAGGGAGTTACTACGCTAAGGTTAAGGTTGAGGAAGATTATTTTTATCTTTTTATATTTTATGAAAATGGAAAGGTACGAATCTCGGTATTGGATTTGGGGTTGGTATTTCACCGATTACTCTACTATTATCTAATTATCTAAACTAAGGTTGTGGGAGTCTATGTCTAATTAATGTGTGCTCGTATGATAGTTTAAAGATGTGTTTACTTAGTTTGTATTACTCCTTAATTATCTCCTATCGATGGTTGAGTGTCACGCCTTAGTCCTAGTTGCGTTGTGTGTCTAAAGTTGTAGGGTATCGTTTCTCCCTAACTCTTCGAACTTACCAAAGGATCTTGTCTACAAACCCACTGAGATTATAGACTCTACTCTAAGGCGCTCTTGGATGGTTTAGACTATAATTACTCGTAATTATACTCTAGGGTTCACAAAGATGAATCAAGCATTAAGTACAACGAATGATCTATCGCACTACTAGATCATTAATCAACTAAGATAAGAAACAACCAATCAATATTTAATAATTAAGTTTCATACTTCCTAAGCAAACACACAAATAAATTAGCCGGACATGGAGAACATGCAAGCATACACACAAATAATCAAAGACATAATTGAATTAATGAAGTAAAGACTTATCTTGGTGTAAGATAGGTTTAAAACCCTAAAATACTGTACAAGACACCTTAGGTTCGGTTTTAGGTTTTACCCAAAGACTCTCCACACAAAGACCTAAAAATTCGATTCTATATATAAGATTACAATTGCGACGGCGTCACCTTATGTTTAGTGACGCCGCCGTGTCGCCGCCATTAGGGTTTCGTCTTGGCCACGTTAACTTTGCGACGGCGTCACCTTATGTCCGTGACGCCGCCCTCTTCACTTCCGACGTCGTTCGATTGCATCTAGGCCGTCCTCGAGTAGCGACGGCCTACTCTTTCACCACTAGACGCCGCCTCTTGAAAATACGAGTTTGGGTTCCGTCCCACAATACCTGCAGGACGGCGTTGCAATAGCACCCGACGCCGCCCTTCTACATTCAAAGAATCGTGAGTGTCTCGATTTCGACTTTGGCCATTTTCTTCATATATTCGCCTTTTCGTCCAAATAAGTGCCATTCCAAAGATTTTGCCTTCACGAGACCTAAAAAGTGAAAAGGAACGATATTAAGCAATAACGGATACAAAAGTGATCAAATAAGGACTTAAATGACCCTCAAATGGTACCTTTAAAACCTTATCAAATATCCATACACTTGTTATTTGCTTGTCCTCACAAATGTGCTTTTTAGCCAATTAATTTATAAGTTAGGGGTCATGCAAGATTAATTCAAAACGGTCCACAACACATATAAGCCCCAAGAAAGTCATAACAAGCACGGAAATACATACTAGCACCTCACATGGGTGTTTGGATACTCACATCTCTCGGTGTATAAATGAAATATAACAATATAGGAAATGGAAGATAAATACTCATTAACCGGTCCTAGTACATAGATTACCATAGGCTTGAGAATAGATCAAACCTCCATCGCTTTGGCGTAAGCACCTAGGAAAGACTATCAAAGAGGTCTTTAAAGGGTTGTAACGTTAGGCTTACGGTAGGAAATAAGGGTTTGGTGGGATAGGCTATTTAGTGGTGGTAAGTCAAAAATCTTTATGTTAATCGCATATGGAGAATGGCGTTGCTAAGCCAAGACTCGACACTCTAAACTCTAGATAACCGAAATAAATAAACATAAATTTAAAGGATAGATGTAGGATGGTAGCCCGTTTTTTTTTTTTTTTTTTTTTTTTTTTTTTTTTATATCACTTATTTTTTTTTTTTTTTCTTTTTCTAATTTTTTTTTTTTTTTTTTTTTCATACACTTTTACTCTACCATCCTCTAAGATAACATCAAAATACTAGGATTTATAAGCATATCCCTACACTTGAGTTTTATTACTCTAATACTAATTTGACCCGATTTGAAAAGATCAAACACTTGGGGTACATTATTACGCAAACAAAGGGAATTTGAATTTAACGCCCTTCCCGTCATTTCATAAACTTTTACTTTTCCCATGAATCCCAATCATCCCAAAACTCAGATACAAAGGATATGACTCGACTTAGCAACTCATGCAAGCAACCGATAATTGAACTAAGGGTTTAGGGTGATAACAAATATTTGCACTAAAAGTGAGTGCATAAGGGTAGGCTAAGGCGATTTGGGTGTATATTTGGGGTGGTGTAAACAATGTTTTCATTGATATTCGGAAAAACCGAAATATCACGAGAACCGCGAAAAGGATAGGCTCGAGGGTTAACTAGGGTATCGTGTACTAAAAATGAGTACAACGCAAAAGGGTGTGGGGAATTACTCAACCGATGTGGAAGAAGTAATTATATTACGGGTATTAAACAAGGGTTATCCTAATGCCTCTTATCATTTAGTTATTCCTAACTACACAAGTGTAGCCTCACTTGCGATCTCGGAATGCATCACAAAACAAGTTCTAGAATCTAATATACTACCGGTTCACACTCTAAGCATTAAAGATGAATGCTTTTATTCCTACTAATCTAAGGCGATCCTCACATTTTGGGTGGAATTTGGGTGGTAAGGGTTTTGTGCTAGTCATGCAACTTCCTATCCGTGAGACGCTTTTGTTAAGACTAATGGCCCACTCCTATATGTCATGAAAAATTTTAAATTTGGTGCCGAATTACCCTAACCGACATTTTCTCATGGTTTATTACACAAATGCAATTAGACAAAGCAAATAGTCAAGGATAAGCATAGTTTCAAAGTTCCGCTTTATTTTCCTCCCTTTTTAAACCGAACATTGTCCCCAATGTTCCCGAAAGTATCAAAGATATGATAAAGAAGGTAATTAAAACGAAAGAAACTAATACTCCCCGATTAGCTCGGTAGGATCCGTGTAAAGTGGTGGTTAAATTCTTTTCAAGAAGAATTATTATGAAAAGCTCCTTCCAATCTTATGTAACTTCTTCTCGACAAACTAAACTCGCACACTTGAAGAAAACAAACGAAACCTTCGCGTAAAATCGGTGGTAATAATATATATAAGACTCGATTTAAACTAGGATATAATGCTTGTGGGATGGATGTTTACTGAATTTCTAAGAAAATTAAGACACGAAAATTCCAAAAATTTATAAATAGCTCGAAAACGAGAAAAAGTAATCGATGTTTTACTCCTTCTCGACGCGTCAAGTTGCAATCTCCGACAAAAACTGGTCTCGATTTTCCGGAAAAATTTCGGAAAATTTACATCTTTAGAATCTGAAAAATTTCGCAAAACATCCATTATGACTCGATACAAGCATTTGACTCGAACAAACAAACATATATATCTTTTAGTTAATTGTTATTCTCATGTTTACGTTTCTTTTGAAAACGTGTGTAATCCTCCCTACACTTATCCCTTATGTAAAATACCTTTATATGTAATTAAGACGGGGTTAAAGACAAAATAAAGCATTTTTACAAATTTAAACATGAGGATAAACAATTAATAAAAGATATAAGACACTAACAAGCAAACAATTAAACATGGGTTGCCTCCCACGAAGCGCTTTTCTTTATTAAAGAGTCTTGTAGCTAGACTCGTAGTCGTGCTCCTACGTACCGATATACGTAAGTCTATCCTCAACAATGTCGTAAGGATCAAACTTATCATTCAAGTTCCTAGTAGTACGCCTCGTTAAATATGCCTTTTCAAACATCTCACCATCGGGATCATAGATTTGTATCCTAATGTGCCACCTTCCATTACCATCACTAGGCGGTCTATTCCAATTCCACATGTGTTCGGATTTCAACTATCCACTTATTCATGACAAGGTTAAAGGGCAAGCTTCCTAGGAACTCGGTCATCTTCCTAAATACTAAGGCGTCCTCGAACGGGTTCACTTCTATGTCCCTAGCCAATTCTTGTTCTTGGAAAGTTCTTTGCACTAGCAAAGGCCTTATCTAGGTAAAAAGGTCTTTGGGGCCTATGATGTTCTTATCAATCCAAGGTCCATATCGAGAAGGCTCTCTATCCAACCCTATCTCTTGTAGGATTTCCTCATCCTTATAGTATGTATGCTTTTAACATCGTAAACGGATCTAGCACTCCCTCTCCTACCACTATTTTGGACATCTTACAATCGATGATGGCACTAGCGGTAGCTAAAAATCCTCTTCCAACTAGTAATGGGCATGTCGGGTCCTTATTCATGTCTAGTACATGAAAGTCACCAAAAGAGTCAACCTCCTATATGTACTACCATGTCCTTTATTATTCCTACCGGACGTGCTATACTACCGTCCGCTAGACCTAAGATAGTTTCGTTGGTTCAATTTTACCTAGGTTGAGGCTTCTATGAAGGGACAACGGAACGAGATTGATGCATGATCCTAAATCGGCTAAAGCATCGAGTGGCTTGGAAGTTCCAAGTCTACACGGAAGAGTGAATAGCCGGGATCGCCTAACTTTTAGGTAAGTTGTTTCGCACAAAGGCGGACCCATGTTTTCCAAGCCTAAGTTCTAACTCATATTTTTATTTTAAAGCATTATAATAAGGTGCATGAGCTAAGACTTCAAGAATCGGTTTTTCTTGATGGAGTTCCTTGTACTCCTCCTCTAAACTAGGTTTGATTCTTGGTCGACGGGTTTCTCAAGAGTAGGCTCTACCAAAGGTGCCGCCTTGGTATCTCTTGGATGACTTGGAACCCTTTTGATAGCATTTACCGAGTGAACTGTTGGGTGAGAGGACATGGATGTGCACTCTCCCATGGTGAATCGAACGTGAAGTCGATGCAATCGAATTCACTTTGGGTTCTTAATGGTATCACTGGGAGTGCTCCAACTTCCCGCTCATTGAAGGCTTTTAAGAGGGCATCAAGCTTGGTTGTCATCTCGCCTGCTTTTGCTTAAAATCGCTTCAAGCTTATTCAATCGAGTTTCTTGGGATGACAAAAATCTAGATGCAATTGCCTCGAGATCGGTGGGGTTCCCAGTATTAGAAGAATTGAACCTATTAGCGAACTAGATGAGCTTTGGGTTGTGCTTGAGTTTTGGTTCCACTTAAGATTAGGTGATTTCTCCATGAGGGGTTGTATGAGTTTCCTAAGTTGTTTTGTTCGGGTTTGAAAGTATACCACTTCTCCCGCTCCGTCCATGCGTATGGAGGCGTAGTCCATAAAGCTTGTTCGGAGAGCCTTGTGCAATCACGAGTGTCATGGGACCACCGCATAACTCACAAGGTAGAGTGATTTGATTCACTTTTCGTGAGGACATAGGATTTTGTAGGAACTCATGAGGAATTTAACTTGATATTCAAGTTCGATCATCCCACGGTCGGGAGGAGGCAAGGAGATTGCCTTGACGGTTTTGGGCACTCACGGGGTCATCCCAACTTTCGTTGTCATAGAGGCGAGGTCCTCTATTATTTCCCATGATTCTTCTCGCGGTGAGATCACTAAGTTTTCCACCGGCCGCTTGGTCAATGGATCGCTTAGTGGGAAAGTTGACATGATCATAAAAGATTTGGACTTGGAGCCAAAGATCAATGCCGTGATGAGGACTTTATGAAGTAAGTCCTTGAATCGGGTCCATGCTTCGTAGAGATTCACCTTGACGTTGTTGGAACATCAAGATGTCATTCCTAAGCTTAGTGGTTCTCCCGGTGGGAAAAATTGAGCAAGGAAGCGAGAGGTAAGATCATCCCAACTTGAGATGGAGCCAAGGGAAGTCGCTCAAGCCAATTACTAGCTTGGTCCCGTAGAGAGAATTGGAAGAGACGCAGCGTGGTCTCCCGAGTAGTAGCATCAAGGTCGATGGAATCGACGATTTTAGAAATCCCTCGGATGTCGATTTGGATCTTGAACGAAGTCCATGGAATGCACATCCGTTTTGCACCAACCGGATGGTGTCGGATCGCAGGGCCGTAGTTTGGGCTTGGTCGAGAAGCTCAATGGTGTTCCTATAGCCTAGGTGGGTTGGTCTCGAGTATTCACCAAGAGTACGGGCTCTTGGCGGGTCATTTGGTGATGGGTTGATGAATGGTAGTGGGTTATCACCTTCCATGATGAAAAGTGATGGGGTTACGAACGAAAATCACGAAGAAGGGGGATAGACTAAGAGAAATCTAAAAATGAGAAAAAAAATTACTTGATAGGAATCAAGCAAAGAAACCTAAACGAGGTGGACTACTAACTAGCTATTCTATTCCCGTAGCGCCAAAACTTGATAACGCCACACGCCGCTCGGGGTCAAAGGAACTTCCTTTCTTCGAGCAAGTTTTATAACACCCTAGGCAAAGGAACCTAATCGTTGTAGTGTAGTAATTAGGGTAAGCCACGGTATTGATATCGCTCTCTAGGGAATAGGAATGCTAGTAGGGAGTTACTACGCTAAGGTTAAGGTTGAGGAAGATTATTTTTATCTTTTATATTTTATGAAAATGGAAAGGTACGAATCTCGGTATTGGATTTGGGGTTGGTATTTCTACCGATTACTCTACTATTATCTAATTATCTAAACTAAGGTTGTGGGAGTCTATGTCTAATTAATGTGTGCTCGTATGATAGTTTAAAGATGTGTTTACTTAGTTTGTATTACTCCTTAATTATCTCCTATCGATGGTTGAGTGTCACGCCTTAGTCCTAGTCATGTTGTGTGTCTAAAGTTGTGGTATGCTTTCTCCCTAACTCTTCGAACTTACCAAAGGATCTTGTCTACAAACCCACTAGAGATTATAGACTCCTACCTAAGGCGCTCTTGGATGGTTTAGACTACAATTACTCGTGTAATTATACTCTAGGGTTCACAAAGATGAATCAAGCATTATGCACAACGAATGATCTATCGCACTACTAGATCATTAATCAACTAAGATAAGAAACAACCAATCAATATTTAATAATTAAGTTTCATACTTCCTAAGCAAACACACAAATAAATTAGCTTGGACATGGAGAACATGCAAGCATACACAAATAATCAAAGACATAATTGAATTAATGAAGTAAAGACTTATCTTGGTGTAAGATAGGGTTTAAAACCCTAAAATACTGTACAAGACACCTTAGGTTCGGTTTTAGGTTTTACTCCAAAGACTCTCCACACAAAGACCGAAAATTCGGATTCTATATATAAGATTACAATTGCGACGGCGCACCTTATGTTTAGTGACGCCGTCGTGTCGCCGCCATTGGGTTTCGCTTGCCACGTTAACTTTGCGACGGCGTCACCTTATGTCCGTGACGCCCTCTTGACTTTTTGACGTCGTCTGGATTGCATCTAGGCCGTCCGAGTAGCGACGGCCTACTCTTTCACCACTAGATCGCCGCCTCTTGAAAATACGAGTTTGGGTTCGTCCCGTCACAATACCTGGGACGGCGCGTGAATAGCACCTTTTGACGCCGCCGCCTTCTACATTCAAAGAATCGCAGTGTCTCGATTTCGACTTTGGCCATTTTCTTCATATATTCGCGCCTTTTCGTCCAAATAAGTGCCATTCCAAGATTTTGCCTTCACGAGACCTAAAAAGTGAAAAGGAACGATATTAAGCAATAACGGATACAAAAGTGATCAAATAAGGACTTAAATGACCCTCAAATGGTACCTTTTAAACCTTATCAAGAAAACTCTTTCAAAATCTCGAGGCACATATTGAGGGGAGCAAACTTATGAAAACCTCATCCTTCCCGAAATGCTTTATCTTCATGATTTGATCGAAGTGATGTTGATATCTTTAGAAAATGGTAATCAAAGAAGTAAATTCTTCCTCTTGCCTCCGTGTGCAAAACGATTTCAAACATTTGATGGACATGTTGAGGGGAGCACTGTTCTAAAACTATCAAAAACAATTCGTGCACAAAATGTTTTGATAATATATCACAAGTATCCGGATTGATTTTCAAATGGTTTTCAATTGGTTCCAATGGCATATGAACAATACCAAATAGACCGACCAACTTTACTTTATGTACGGTGATATAAGGATGATAAGGTTAGGTATTAGTTCCCATGATCCGCGTAACCGGAGGGATCTACCAGGACTATCCACTAGTTAGTGTAGAAGTCCTTAGGTTTGATGATAAAAGGAGAAAATGAGATGTGGGAAGAGTGCGGACTAAGACTGAGCTTGTAAAACCCTAAAATCTCAAATCGCGTGAAATGACGATTTTGCCCTCCAACTTAAAAATTTTGCAAACTCGGGAAACACTTCAACATCGTTTAACAAATTATCTCATTAATAATTTATGCACATTATGAAGTAATAAACTTATGATATAAATTAAAGACACACGAGTGATTAAATTATAAGTGACAATTAAACATACCAAAATGTACATATTAACTTGAACTAAAAAGGAGACTAGATACATGAGAAAAGAGATTTAGATGGAAAGTTAAGAATTGGTCTTTCCCCCCCCCCCCTATGGCCGGCCATAATCACTCCCCCCTTAATGATAATATCAATTTCATTTAAACCTCATTTATCATTTCCTTTTCATTCAAAATCACACCAAGTAAACCCTAATCCTTTTCTCCATCAAAAGTGGCGGCCACCTTTTTTATTTCTTCATTTCAATCCGAAAATCCAACCAAGAAAAGTGTTACTAGGAGGCTCGTGATCATAGGTGATTGATTGGTGGACGTGGTGATCGTGTTTGGCTCAAAAAGAAAGCTAGGTCGTGGGTTTATTCTTGTGGCCGTGGGTTTAGATAGCCAAGGGAGGCTTGCTTTTGATCGTGGTGGTTTATTTCTTGTTCCTTTGTCACGTACACGCTACTAGGGTAACGTATCATCATCTCACGTCTCTTCCTTTGTGTTTTCTCATTTAATTCGTGGCTATGGAGGTCATTATAGGGCTTGTTATACGAAAATGAAACACATGAAATAATGAATATGTTTGTCACATAAAATGATAACGTTGTCGTATAATAAAATTGTTACCAAAAAGATTAGAAAAGAAAGAGCAAAAACATTGAATGGGGGCTGTTTTGGATCAAAGTGGGTGCGTTTGGGTAGGTAAAACATGTGCTTATAATGGTTTTAATAGACCCTAAAACTGGACAGCATCATATGTCGAATTTGTGTGTGTCATAGATCAAGTTTTATAAGTGAAATAATCTGGGTTTTTGTTGGAAAAGTCTATTTTATGTCTTAGTTAAGTTTTCCAAGTGGTTTGGTCGAATTTGGAGTTGTCTAAGTCGTACTTTTGAATTTTACAAGATCAAGTGTCAAAGCTGATAAAACGGGTCTGAAATTTGGTTGGATTGTTTGATTTTTCATTTTCAAACCATAAAGAATTGGGAGCTCTCCTTTTACAGGAGTGACATTTAGGTTATAAATGAATTTCTGGGAGTTTTGGGAATTTTCCAAGGTGTCTAAACAGGTCCAATGAGTGTAAACTTTTAAGGTGTATTTTCCACCACTTTCGGGTAGGTCTGGACTTGTGATTTTCCATAGGCCATTTGGCATAGAGATAGAACCCACCAATTTTGGAGACTCTTTTTACTCATATGGGAACCCCTGGATTTTACTTGATTTCTTTTGAGCTAAGTAAGTATTTTATAAAAATCGCTAAAGTCTGGTCCAAATATGAGTTTAAGAAAAGGAAAGATAAAACAAGGATATCAATAAGTAAAACACTTACACATGCATGAAGCTTATAAATTGAGTATATAAATAATATATGATATCAATTCGTGTAGATACGTTGAACGAGATACTGACGCTTGCGTCCGGTGTAACTTTCTTGTTTTCTTTGATTTTCGCTAAGCATACGACGTATATTCGACCTTATCTCTTGAGGTTTCTCGTGATTCTTATACATCTTTCGATATTAGCTTGAACTGTTACGTTGTACTCTAAGCCTCATGATTAAGGCTTCCCTATGACTTTGCTATGCTCCCTTTGATATGAACCTTTGATATGAACCTTTGATATGAACCTTTGATATGAACCTTTGATATGAAACTTTGACATGAAACATTGATATGGAACTTTGATATGAAAACTCATATGAATCCTTATGATATGTATATTCTTTGACCCTTCAGTCTGATACCCGAGCCAAAATTTGTTTCCTAGTCAGGAAGGTAACCTGACTGTGTCATTGATGCACCAATGGCATGACTTTAGTGTGGTTGAGTGATGTTCCACACCGTCCCCATTTTGATATGATTATGAGCTCACTATATGTATATGATTTGGCCATTATATGTTTTGGGGGCGATGGATGCATCCTAGATTTGATTTGTTTCGAGGATTTAACTCGATTGAGCCTTGTTTGTGAATGATGTCGGGTGCAATCCGCGTCTTCACAATTTTGGGAGTTAGCTACTCCATTTGTTACCGAGGTCTCCTCATATTATGTATGGTATTCCGAGGTCACCCTCCGAATACAATGGCTACTTATGATATGATATGATATGATATGTTTCGGCTCGGGTAGATTTAAGATAACCCTTACACTTTTGAGATACCTATATTGTATCTTCTACATTCCCCAACGCACCATATTCATGTACCCTTATATGACTCACTCTACTACCAAGATATATATATTCCATTACTTTGATCCGCTACTCTCATTCCGTTAATTTCGATTATCGCTCCATTCACGTCACGGGTTATTATATGTTATTGATTTGATTATGATATTCATGTTTATATGACTACCGATTTTTCCGTATGATATGTATGTATGCGATATAAGATTTACTTGTTGTCATCTCGATGATATGCTATCTCACATTATGTGACCTCTGAATTGTCATTGACCATGCTAGTGTGTAATCGATAGTTTTTGTCTGCTTATCATGTATACTTGCTCGCTTAATTTTGTGGACTATGATTACCTGATAGTATCCTTATCTGCTTGTTGATGACCTGCCATGTTTGCATTTCTGTTTATGCTACAGTTTGATTGGGTAAATGGTTCAGCTTGTGACGTCCGACCTGTTAATGTGTTTAGTTGCCCTGCTATGTCCTTAATTCATTTAATTATATCGTTTTTATTGTATTCCTACTTATTACGTGTGACTACCATGTATTGAATGCTGTTAACATTTCCGTTGTTATGATACTGGTTATGTCTTCAACTAAGGGTTTTGACTCGTGTGAATTGCCATGCTCACCGATTTATTTATTGTTTCCGCTCAGAGATATCCGTTTGGCTTGTATGTATTTTGATTTCCTGATTTGTTTGTATGCCATATATGTTGTGTGGATGCTACGACTGCTATGATTGCTTATGTTTCAGTTCTTGTGTGTCTGGTTTGTATGTGCTTGTTTATATGTCATCGATGTTTTGCTTCGCTTCGCCCTCCTTGTTATATGTTCGTTTTGGATATCGGTATAATTGTGTTCTGCAGGATCCTCTTTGACTCATTACTCTCATTTCGCTATGACTTTGTTATCCGTTCCTTTGTTTCATTTTGCATTTCAGATTTTGTTTAGCTTTCGCTTTGTTATATCTGCTCACTGGCTTTTTAAGCTCACCGCATTTCTTTTCCCTGCAGTTTTAGGTTTGAAGATGGGCTTCATCAATGAGAGGTGGATTGTCTTAGTGGACTAACCCTAGTTACCTTATTATTTGGACTTGTTTTGGCGGGCTTTTGTTTTGAGATTTCACTTTATTCTAACATTTGGATTTTGTAATTTCCTTGTAAATCTTTGGTTATTATGACTTGGTACATTATTATTTTAAAGACTTCCGCTTGAAAATTTTACTTGTATGTTCGATATGACACCAAACCAGGACACTTCTACCCTTGTCGGGTTGGGTGTTACAATTATGGTATCGAGCCTGTGTTTCGCCTTGTTGACCTTAGGATTGACCTCGTGAGGACTTGGGTAGACACTAGGCTTCCGTCTGTTATGGTATATTCGATTCTTTTGGATTGTCGCTCAAATTTGACTTGATAATCTTTTGTCTTCACCGCTTTGGGTCTTCTTCTCTTCACATTTTGATTTTATTATTGTGTATTCGCATATCCGCTTGTCGATCGTTAGACGGAGACTAACCGCTGAGTCAAGATGATGGTGCCGAAATCTGCGTTGTCGCAATGCAGCCCCTGTCTTGGAGAGGTTCGTGAAGCGAGGTTACACCCGATCGCCGTCTTTGTTGGAGACATCGAGATCTTCTTTGGAGGAAGTCGGACGAATCAACCAAAGACGCAACGACGAAGACAAGATTCGACCGCGGTGAGAAGGTTCATCTACTTCATAAGATTGGGCGCGATCGGTGTTACTCCGATTTGTTTGTCATGCGTTTGTGGCGGTTTGATATTTTGCTATGTGGTTTTGATCGGCATTGCTCTTCTTCGATTTGTTCAGAACTCGATTTAAATCGTGAAGTTTTATCGTTTAGCATTCTGGTATATCTCAGCTTTTCTTTTGGACCGACAGTAATGAGTCATGAGGAACCGTTTCATGCAAGTTGGTGGCCTTTCTTCTTTTGTGGTATGGTAGGTTGTTTGATGTGTTGTATGCTGTATGTATGTGATTCTGGCCTGCTTTGGTATGTTACTTGTTATCTGTATGTGATATGTTTGTGTGATTTTGGCTATGTGGTTTTTTATGACCCGGGACAGAAAATGGTGACAATAAGGGCTTATTATGTGATGCAAGTATTATGACGCCTGATCAACGTGATAATACCGAGATCTTATAATTTGAACTTATTGGAATCATACGACGTCTTGGGAAATGCCTGGGGTTGGTACGTGAATGGAATAAGGCTTATATCCGTTATTTGGCACTCCTCATGATCGTTTTGAATTTCGTACCGCTTTGAGAGAATTCGCATCGACATCTGTTATGTATAAGTTTGGTACGTTTTGGAAATCGAAATCGGTATGATCTATGTGGGACTATGGATTGCTACGTCTGCCTTAAGCCGGTACGTCTCTGTGTACCCCTGCGACATTAATTTTCGAGGACGAAAATTTTCTTTTAGAGGGGAAGAGTTGTAAAACCCTAAAATCTCAAATCGCGTGAAATGACGATTTTGCCCTCCAACTTAAAAATTTTGCAAACTCGGGAAACACTTCAACATCGTTTAACAAATTATCTCATTAATAATTTATGCACATTATGAAGTAATAAACTTATGATATAAATTAAAGACACATGAGTGATTAAATTCTAAGTGACAATTAAACATACCAAATGTACATATTAACTTGAACTAAAAAGGAGACTAGATACATGAGAAAAGAGATTTAGATGGAAAGTTAAGAATTGGTCTTTCCCCTATGGTCACCATAATCACTCCCCTTAATGATAATATCAATTTCATTTAAACCTCATTTATCATTTCCTTTTCATTCAAAATCACACCAAGTAAACCCTAATCCTTTTCTCCATCAAAAGTGGCGGCCACCTTTTTTATTTCTTCATTTCAATCCGAAAATCCGACCAAGAAAAGTGTTACTAGGAGGCTCGTGATCATAGGTGATTGATTGGTGGACGTGGTGATCGTGTTTGGCTCAAAAAGAAAGCTAGGTCGTGGGTTTATTCTTGTGGCCGTGGGTTTAGATAGCCAAGGGAGGCTTGCTTTTGATCGTGGTGGTTTATTTCTTGTTCCTTTGTCACGTACACGCTACTAGGGTAACGTATCATCATCTCACGCCTCTTCCTTTGTGTTTTCTCATTTAATTACGTGGCTATGGAGGTCATTCTAGGGCTTGTTATACGAAAATGAAACACATGAAATAATGAATATGTTTGTCACATAAAATGATAACGTTGTCGTATAATAAAATTGTTACCAAAAGATTAGAAAAGAAAAGAGCAAAACATTGAATGGGGGCTGTTTGGATCAAAGTGGGTGCGTTGGGTAGGTAAAACATGTGCTTATAATGGTTTTAATAGACCCTAAAACTGGACAGCATCATATGTCGAATTTGTGTGTGTCATAGATCAAGTTTTATAAGTGAAATAATCAGGGTTTTTGTTGGAAAAGTCTATTTTATGTCTTAGTTAAGTTTTCCAAGTGGTTTGGTCGAATTTGGAGTTGTCTAAGTCGTACTTTTGAATTTTACAAGATCAAGTGTCAAAGCTGATAAACGGGTTCGAAATTTGGTTGGATTGTTTGATTTTTATTTTCAAACCATAAAGAATTGGGAGCTCTCCTTTTACAGGAGTGACATTTAGGTTATAAATGAATTTCGGGAGTTTTGGGAATTTTCCAAGGTGTCTAAACAGTCCAATGAGTGTAAAATTTTAAGGTGTATTTTCCGACCACTTTACGGGTAGGTCCGGACTTGTGATTTTCCATAGGCCATTTGGCATAGAGATAGAACCCACCAATTTTTGGAGACTCTTTACTCATATGGGAACCCCAGGATTTTACTTGATTTCTTTTGAGCTAAGTAAGTATTTTATAAAATCGCTAAAGTCTGGTCCAAATATGAGTTTAAGAAAAGGAAAGATAAAACAAGGATATCAATAAGTAAAACACTTACACATGCATAAGAAGCTTATAAATTGAGTATATAAATAATATATGATATCAATTCGTGTAGATACGTTGAACGAGATACGACGCGCGTCCGTGTAACTTTCTTGTTTTCTTTGATTTTCGCTAAGGTACATATATTCGACCTTCTCTCGAGGTTTCTCGTGATTCTTATACATCTTTCGATATTAGCTTGAACATTACGTTGTACTCTAAGCCTCATGATTAGGGCTTCCCTATGACTTTGCTATGCTCCCTTTGATATGAACCTTTGATATGAACCTTTGATATGAACCTTTGATATGAACCTTTGATATGAACCTTTGACATGAAACATTGATATGGAACTTTGATATGAAAACTCATATGAATCCTTATGATATGTATATGCTTTGACCCTTCAGTCTGATACCCGAGCCAAAATTTGTTTCCTAGTCAGGAAGGTAACCTAACCGTGTCATTGATGCACCAATGGCATGACTTTAGTGTGGTTGAGTGATGTTCCACACCGTCCCCATTTTGATATGATTATGAGCTCACTATATGCATATGATTTGGCCATTATATGTTTTGGGGGCGATGGATGCATCCTAGATTTGATTTGTTTCGAGGATTTAATCGATTGGAGCCTTGTTTGGTGAATGATGTCGGGTGCAATCCGCGTCTTCACAATTTTGGGAGTTAGCTACTCCATTTGTTACCGAGGTCTCCTCATATTATGTATGGTATTCCGAGGTCACCCTCCGAATACAATGGCTACTTATGATATGATATGATATGATATGTTTCGGGCTCGGTAGATTTACGATAAACCTTACACTTTTGAGATACCTATATTGTATCTTCTACATTCCCAACGCACCATATTCTCGTGTACCCTTATATGACTCACTCTACTACCAAGATATATATATTCCATTACTTTGATCCGCACTCTCATTAGTTAATTTCGATTATCGCTCCATTCACGTATCGGGTTATTATATGTTATTGGATTTGATTATGATATTCATGTTTATATGACTACTGATTTCTCTGTATGATATGTATGTATGCGATATAAGATTTACTTGTTGTCATCTGATGATATGCTATCTCGCTGTTATGTGACCTCTGAATTGTCTGTTGACCATGCTAGTGTGTAATCGATAGTTTTTGTCTGTTTATCATGTATACTTCGTTCAGTTAATTTTGTGGACTATGATTACACGATAGTATCCTTATCTCGCTTGTTGTTGACCCGCCATGTTTGCATTTGCTTATGCTACAGGTTGATTGGGTAAATGGTTCACCTTGACGTCCGAATTGTTAATGTGTTTAGTTGCCCTGCTATGTCCTTAATTCATTTAATTATATCGCTTTTATTGTATTCCTACTTATTACGTGTGACTACCATGTATTGAATGTCATTAACATTTCCGTTGTTATGATATTGGTTATGTCTTCAACTAAGGGTTTTGACCTGTGTGAATTGCCATGCTCACTGATTTATTTATTGTTTTCGCTTTTCTGTAGATATCTGTTTGGCTTGTATGTATTTTGATTTCCTGATTTGTTTGTATGCCATATATGTTGTGTGGATGCTACGATTGCTATGATTGCTTATGTTTCAGTTCTTGTATGTCCGGCTTGTATGTGCTTGTTTATATGTCATCGATGCTTTGCTTCGCCCGCCTCCTTGTTATATGTCGTTTTGGATATCTCGATAATTGTGTTCTGCAGGATCCTCTTTGACTCATTACTCTCATTTCGCTATGACTTTGTTATCCGCCTTTGTTTCAT
Organism: Chrysanthemum lavandulifolium; assembly: GCA_022545495.1. Classification (NCBI taxonomy): domain Eukaryota; kingdom Viridiplantae; phylum Streptophyta; class Magnoliopsida; order Asterales; family Asteraceae; genus Chrysanthemum; species Chrysanthemum lavandulifolium. The sequence continues at coordinate 20,578,839 of CM040246.1, forward strand.
TTTGCATTTGATTTTGTTTAGCTTCGCTTTGTTATATCCGCTTCACCTGGCTTTTTAAGCTCAGTAGATTTCTTTTCTGCAGCGGTTTTAGGTTTGAAGATGGGCTTCGATTGAATGAGAGGTGGATTGTCCAGAGTGGACTAACCCTAGTTACCTTATTATTTGGACTTGTTTTGGCGGGCTTTTGTTTGAGATTTCACTTTATTCTAACATTTGGATTTTGTAATTTCCTTGTAAATCTTTGGTTATTATGACTTGGTACATTATTATTTTAAAGACTTCCGCTTGAAAATTTTACTTGTATGTTCGATATGACACCGATCAGACACTTCTACCCTTGTCGGGTTGGGGTGTTCTGAGCTAGTCTTGGAATAAACCCAACAAGGTTCTAGCTATGAAGTCTCGGTAAGCACCGGAAGGGTTGAAGAATTAAAAGAATTGAATGAGAAAAGGTGAAAACAAATAGCCTTCTATTTATTCAACCTTAGGCGAAACCGGGTTCACTTCATATGCTACTCGATGGTAACATCGGTATTGAAGACAAGACGTCATGGACCCAGCATGACGACCGCACTTCAACTTTCCAAACCACTCAAGTTCCTCTTAAAAGGACTTGTTTCATTCTCACGGGAACCGACATTATCTATCGACTTTCTCTTAGAGATTGTTGATATTGAAGAAGGAGACCTCTCCCTAGTCTCCCAAGACAGATCCAAATATGCACAAATTGAGTTCATCGCCACGAGATCATCAATAAATCTCATTAGGACACTTTCAATGAAGACTCTGCTTCACACAATGTGGAAAGTGAGATTATATCTTGAGTCCCACGCATTATCCTTGTGGTATTGCTGAACATCCGAGTGATGTGTTTACACATTCACAAAGAAGATGGAAAGCCTTCGAGCCAACATCAAACAAGCTCCCGGTAGGTGGCATGTGAGATCTATTATATGGATCAACCATGTGACAACCGAACATAAACAATGGGGCGATTCAATTTCTTGAATCAATCTGTTCGTGTTAGGGATTGACGGATACCTTTGAAAACCGGTCTTTGTGCTTAACAAACTTTTCATTAGCACATCGACCATGTACTCATTTTCAAACCAAAAGGTGTTTTATGATTGATAATTGATTTTCAATAAAACCTTCGTTGTATTGCAAAAACAATTTCTATTGAAAGCAATACACGATTGTTTTTCAAATCTCTTTTCATCAATCGATGGACTTAAAATTACCGGTTCACTCACTCCGTGTTGTCCTCTTTGAGACATTCCGGTTTGAGAACAAATAGAGCACCAAGAAACCTGTCAAGGAAATTCTTCGAATTATACCGATCACGAGCGAAAGATTTGTACCGATCAACTGGGAACCGGGTCGTGTACCTCAATTCAACGAAGTGATCAAAGACACGTTCGATGCGATTTATTGCTAATCTGTTATGCGTGTTCACCCAATGTTTGCGGTGATCGTAATGAAGCGGTCAATCCATAGCCGCATGCTCACTTAACACATTCAACTCAAAGAAATCATGATTAGTGCATCAATGACTCGATATTTTCACCCAAGCTTCGCTACGTTGTCGCCAATATCATGATTCAACAAATGCTTCCGCTAACTGATGAGAAGATTTCATGATCCGAATGTGAGCATGTCGGTCCTAAAGTCACAACATCACATATTACCAACACCACAAAGGATGTCTCGTAGATTTTGATAGTCGATGATCTCAAAAGATGGCTCATAATTTTATCTCATGGATCATTAATGACCTCCACTTTAAAGTACAAATCTATGCAGACTTTGATGTTGCACTACTTATGCACTAAGATTGCGAAGTTGAAGAATTAATGTCTACGAGCTCAAGAACAAAGTCAAGAATAGAATGCTAGGTTTTGAAATGTAAAACATGGGGTGACCTCCTTAGGGAGATTGTTAGGAATTAGAAACTTCCAAAGATTGAAGAGTCGGTCACCCCAACTATTATCTAGCATAAGTTAGCTCGTAGACTTGTCGTTATTTACGCTTCTATGTAGTTAATTAGTTAGTCTAGTAGCGTAAAATAGTTTAGTGCAACACCGTGGAGGAAGGTCGGTCTTTACCCACCGTATCCCGATCCACAGCCGATAGGAGGTCGTTTAGTTTGTAACCTATAAATACCCTCAAAGCAAAGGATTAAATTGCCTTCAAAGTCTCCATGGAGATCAACATGATCATGTGACAACATCTACCAATCAAAATAACATTTGCAAAGTTGAACACTTTGGAGTAAAGTTGGAAGAAGAAAGCGAAAAGGCAATGCCTACAACCATCAATACTATGGACAATCCAAACCACAACAGACCAAGCAATCAAGGAAGAGACAAGAAGAACTCAAGTGATGACTTAGTCATCATAACCTAAAGTAAATCCAGAAGAAGAAAAGAAACAAGGATTAAAGGCTATTGATCTTAGGAGGGAGACTGTTGGAAGCCTCTTAAGATCAAACAAACCTTAATCCTATTTTAAACCTAAGTTTATATCAATATAGTCTTATTATGTATTCTATTTAAACATTTGCAGGCATATATATGTTAAATATAGCCTGCTTATTCGAATAGTTTGGGCCAAAGGCCAATAAACCCAATAGGTTACAATTATTATAGTTAAGAAACAGTTATTATAGTTAAGAAACAGTTAGTTACAATTATTCTTAAAGGTTGTGTCGTTTGGAACAATTGAACCAACACAAATGACACCCTCTGGATATGTATATATAGGTTTCTGTACACAACTTTTAGAAGCATCAATATAACAGATGTTAGTTATTATTTTTCCCTCCAATTCATTTTTTTTATCTACTGCACACTTTTCTTTGCACACATATATGTCCTCAATAAACCTACACAATGGTCAATACAAATTCATTTTTAGAACATAGTTGGTCAAGTCTCCAAAACAAAGGTCAAGACCAATACAAGATTTATAATATTATTTTCAGTTACAAGTAAATATGAAAATAAATAATCAATTAAACATTTGCTTTTAGATTAATTATGTTTTCAATTATTCCATATCATGTTCCATGGTGGGTGATCTCATAGTTAGCACTAGTAATCTAGCACCCAGTTCAGCTTTTTCAAACCTCATCCATTATTATAGGCTGGAGATACGCAGGCACCCCAAAAATTGATTGGCAGGCACCCCATAGGGCATGGGGCCCGTCCGTACAAGCGCAAATACCCTTTGTCCTTTTTTTTTGTTTTTTTGTTTTTTTATTTTATTTAATTGTGTATAGTTTATTTTGTGTGGTATATTTAATTTGTGTAGTGTTTTTATATGTATATAGTGTATTTATTTGTGTAGTGTTTTTATATGTAGAGTATTTATTTGTGTATTGTTTCCATTTAATTAAACAATAACAATAAAACATTAGACATTAAAACATTAAACAAGTACAACAACAAATGTTTTCAATATTACAACGAAATCTACTCCACATGAAGATTATTAATGTCATCTATAAGCTCATAGAGTATTCCACTCGGCTGACATGCGTGATCAACTGGATTTCTTGCCAATTCCAGTGATGCCTCCAACGTCTTTATTCTTGCCTTCAACAAATTGTTTTGAGCCAATAGCATGTTGATCGTTTTATCTTTTGTTTCAGTTTGAGCAATCGCGTTGAAGAAGAGGCTTGACCAAAGTACTTTTGTTGAAATATTTCCTTCCACATGAAGTATCGACACCCATAGTCTTGATCCCTGGCGTTACATGATGAAACAATTATAAAATGTATTCTAAACAAACAAGTTATTGATATATTTACGTAAATAAGCAAACGTTTAATTATTTACCTTTGACAAAGGACATGCATAATACTTGGACCAAAAGTTTTGGGCTTGTGGGATGTTCTTTCAATTATAAAACCACGTCGACAACGACACAAGAAAGGATTTTCTTGTTGCATCCGCCAAAAGATTTTGTATAATTATTCACAACATAAATCAGTAATATCATGTTTCACAAAATTAGAAGCTTCGAATACATAAATAACCAATCTTGTTATAGATTAATAGTTGATACATGGTTCACAAAATCACAATATAACTAGAAACTAAGATCAATCACGCCCGAGGTGTAGTCGCCCAATGATGCTTGCCATCCGTCCCACACGAGACTCTAACTCGAAATGCATCTCCTCAATCCGGCAATCTCGCTCGTACTCGTCACGCGAGACGGCTGTAACAAAAGATGAGGAAGAACCGGAGGACGGTGTATAAAATTGTCCTCATCTGCACTGGAGATATAGCCGGAGAGGAGGCACATAAGATGGAGAAGAAGGCACATAATCTGGACTCTCAACACGAAGGGGTGTGTTGTTGACACATGGAATGTCCCTCCATTGAATTTCATCCGATTTATGTAACAAAAGATGAGGAAGAACCGGGCAGAGCGTAAATCAGAACAAAAGATGACGAGTCCTATAAATCGATGTCGTCTATACATGTTTTGTCATTTACAATATAAATCAGTAATCGTCTATACATGTTTTGTCATTTACAATATAAATCAGTAATCGTCTATACATGTTTTGTCATTTACAATATAAATCAATAATCGTTTTCTACGTCTGTCTAAACATGCTCTGTCGTTGAGTAAACATATGTGCCCATCTCCCGGCCACGTCATTTCTGTACCATCTCCATTGTGGGTGATTATACGGGAGTGGTGAGTTTTCATCAAGAAACACAAGAACGAAGTGAGCAGCCTGGTCTTCCCCCATACGAAGATAGATTGTCTATTGGCTATACATACAATAGGACGGTTAAAACTTTTAAAAAATACAATTTTTAATAAAATTTTTAAAAAATACAACTTTTAATAAAACTTTTGTAAAACTTTTATAAAACTTATAAAATACAACCTTTAATAAAAATTTTAATATTACTTTTAAAAACTTGGTATAAAACTTTTAAAAATTACTAGTTTTAATATTACTTATATACTTTTAAAACTTTTACTACTTTTAATATTACTTATATACTTTTAAAACTTACTTATTTACTTTTAAAACTTTACTTATTTACTTTTTAAAACTTACTTATTACTTATATACAATTAAAATCTTTATAAAACGTTTAAAATCTTTATAAAGCGTTTATAAAGTGTGGTTGTAAGGGACGTTCTGCGTTCTCTTTTGTGGTAAAACCGTGTACGCGTTTTCTTCTATCTCTCTCTCTCTAACTAACTCGTCTCATCTCCATTTGGTACTACTCTCACTGTATCTCACCTGTTACTCTCTCTCTAAAAGATTTTAGATCTAAAATCTTGATACTGTGGTGGTGATATTACCATCTGTTTCGTTGTATAAGTTTGTTATGGTGGTGATGCTGTGGTATCTGTTTGTGGTATCTTTTTTCGGTTAAGTTATTAGATCTAAAAATATTTTAGATCTTGAAATATTTTAAGATGTTGAAAAAAATTGAAGGTTGGTTATAAAAAAACTGTGGTTTTCTTTGATAATATAAAAAAACTTTAGATCTTGAAATGGTGGTGATGTTGTGGTGTATCTGTTTCGTTGTATAAGTTTGTTATGGTGGCGATGTTGTGGTATCTTTTTTCGGTTAAGTTTTTAGATCTAAAAATATTTTAATTGAAGGTTGGTTATAAAAAAACTGTGGTTTTCTTTGATAATATAAAAAAACTTTAGATCTTGAAATATTTTAAGATGTTGAAAAAAAACTTTGGTGGTATCACTTTATGGGGTTGATTATTTCTGTGGTTGGTTTGATTATTTCTGAGGTTGGTGATTATTTGGTTGATTATTTCTGTTGTGGTGATTATTTGGTTGGTGATTATTTGGTTGATTATTTCTGAGGTTGGTGATTATTTGGTTGATTATTTCTGGGTTGGTTTGATTATTTCTGGGTTGGTTGATTATTTCTGGGTTGGTTTGATTATTTGTGGGTTGGTGCTTACTAGACTTTGTTATGTTTTGCGGGTTTGGGGTGCCTCATAGCATGACCCTTCTTTGGGCAGCGGTGGTGATACTCTAGCCAAGCACCCCATGGTAAAGTGATCTTTTAGCTCACATTGCAACTTTAATGATAAAAACTTTGTGTTTGGTCTAAAACATTTCATTCTTGGATGGTAAAGTGACCATTTTAGGTCACTTTGCAACTTTAATGAAAAAAACTTGAGCTAAAAAAAGGCAATGATGATTTTTTTATAAAAACTTAAGAGTTTTGGCATGGCAAAACTTAATTTGCAGCCAACATGAGCTAAAAAGCTAATAATCTGAGCCTATTCGATAAGTTACCTCTTGTGTGTCAAATGGTGAACTAGACATGGTGGATTGTGGTGTTGTTGCTTGTGCAGTTGCTTGTGGTGCTATTGTTTGTGCAGTTGTTGCTTGTGGTCCTGTTTTAGTGGTCCTGTATTCGAAATTGCTAGTTGTTGTTTGTTGTAGTTTTGGAGATATTGCTAGTTGTGGGGTAATGTTGTTCCTTTGTTGCTAGTTGCTGGGTAATGTTGTTGCTTATAACGGAGAATGTCTTTACTTGTTTACTTTCTTGTGAACCTTTTGCAGAAGGGAATCGTATTTCTTGTGCAATTGCTTTTGGTGCTATTGCTTTTGCACAATGAAAACGTGTTTGTGCTTGGTTGTGACGTGTGCGCTTTTAGACTGTTGTGACTTGTGCGGTTTGACACATGTTGTGCGGTTTTGAGACCTGTTGCGCTATGCAGGCACCCCAAAGGGCTATGGGGTGCTTGGCTAGTGAGAATATAGGGTATTTCGCTAGCCCGGCTAGACTGCTGTTGTAAACTTGTGCAGTTTGAGACATGTGGTGCAGTTTTGAGACATGGGTGACTTGTGCAGTTTGGCTAGACTGCTGTTGTGAACTTGTGCAGTTTTGAGACCTGTTGTGACTTTGTGAGACCTGTTGCAAAGTGAGGCGATGATGATAACCGAAATCGAATGGACGGCAAAGTGAGTTTTATCTCACTTTGCAACCTTCGAACTTGAGCCTTTTTCAAAAAATTTCCGAGGCGATGATGATTTTGAGCCTTAAAATTTTTTCCGAGGCGATGATGATAATCGAATGGACGGTAAAGTGAGATAAAATCTCACTTTGCAACCTTCAAACCTGAGCCTCAAAAATTTTCCAACTAAGTTTTTTTTTAAAAAAAGTTATAAAACAAAAAAAAAAAAAAACTTGTACAAAACTTAAAAAACTTGTAAAACTAGACTTAAAAAAACTTGTACAAAACTCAAAAAACTTGTAAAACAAAAAATTAAAACTTGTACAAAACTAAAAATGTGTATTACTTTTATTTTGGCAAACCAAAGCAAACCAAAGCACTCTAACCTCAAATTTTTTATACATTAGCACGAAAATCGAAAAAAAACATTCCCCCAATGATTAGCCACCAACCCCACCAACCCTATATTCTCATTTGCCAAACACCCCATAGCCCCTATGGGGTGCCTGGATAAAACTTATTATATGATTTAGTTCATAATCTGTACCTATCGATCTCATGGGTATCCAAGAATCTTCGTAAAACCATAATCACGAGGATTGATATCTGTTGCTTCATTTAAAGGAATAAAACATGTCACATGTTTCAGAACATGCACTCAACTCTTGTATCTAGAAATTTTGTCTTTAGTTTTTTGTCTTTAAATCGAACTAAGGTAAAGTTAACTCGCTAACCAGAACACCAAGGCAGGTTCAAATCTCAATTATTTCATGCTTTTTTTATACAATTTTTTTGAAAAATGTTTCCCATATATATATATCTCATTCTGAACAAGTTCAAATTCTATTTTATTTTGTAGAACCCCATTGGGCTTAAAGCCTAGCGGTAGCTACGTTGCGTTGATCCTCCACCAAGTGGTTAAGTCTCGTTTCAGATAGTTACGTGAGATATTGTAGTTTTTCAGTTCGTCTTTCTAATCGAAAATTGATCACCTTTTTTTGGGTAAAAGGGTTTAAACCCCGGTAAACATATTACGCCAAAAACTATGAAGTACAATTGACATAGGTTCGGCCCATTACATAGGCGATTTAATTGACTCAACAAATGTAACTGAGCAAATCTACTGCTAAACGCAGAACAACCAATTACATTTAAATTACAATCTAAATGTAAAAACAAAGAAACCCAATTTCCCAACCCTAGCCGCACCATCTCCAACCATTAGGAGGAACAACCAAAACGACAAAGCGAGCGAAACCCTAACCGGATTCCATAGACACCCTAGCCGCACCAAACCACCACCATGGTGAATGAAAATATGAAACCCTAATAGCACCACCAAACCCTAGCCGCCATAAAGATCGGCTAAACCCTAGCAACCATCGGAATCCATGCTTCACCCATCCATGACCACCCAGTGGCAAAGGAGCTAGAAAAACCAACCCTAACCGCAAAACCCAACACCTCATAAAGGGATATTGCATAACCTAAACTAATGTCTAGATGAAAGCAATACAAACGCACCTTTAGATTGCCATGGATCGACCGAATTAAAACCCTATGCCGTCCCCATCAAAACCCTAATCGGTTTTGAACCTCCATGAGACCAAATTTTTCCAATCACAAAAACCTAATCGGGTTTGAATGAAACATAGGATTGGACTATCTCTATTCAAAATTCTAACCGAATAATGAAGATAATTGGATCTTGATAATAAATTGGAAGAATTTAACCCTAGATGATGAAGATCGAACTAGAGATCAAGAGGCAAAAATCGCCCCATAGGGGCTAGAGAGAAACGGTGACTTTTCAAAACAGATTTCACTAATGTACCTATCAAATTTAAAATTGATCATCTTATGTAACATGGTTTTGTACATTTTTGCTATCAAATCTCGATTGAAAGTATGTATGCGCATTTCATACCATCTATATATTCTCTTGAAAATGTAAACACAAACATTATTAATGTGAATCTACTTGTTTAAATACTTCAAACAAGTTCAATGTATCTTAACCTGTGAAAAGATGTTAAAACACCTCTTGAGATGTGTTTCTAACTCAAGTTCCACAAAATAATTAGCTGATTAATTATATCCATTCGTTTATATGAAAATTTAAAATACGTATTTGGTATAAGCAAGGCCACCTTGGGGAATACCCAAATTAAAAACTTGCTTCCAGATTAATGAAACCTCTAATTTATACTAGGAATTTAGAAGGTGTTCTTTTTAGTTGTAACTTGTATTCTTTAGAGTATTGCTAGTTGCTCTAGCTAATACGAGTAACATACATCATTCTAGAAAGTGAATACAAACATATATTAATTCACCCTAGTTACTTCTAGTTATATGGAGAACAAAATCAAGATTGGGGTAAAGTCAAAAGTTAGTTTCTCTTTAGAGAGAATCATATCCATATATATTAAATAACCTGCAGGCTGCAGCCAGGACCATTTTGGGGCACAATATAGTATGTGTGTATGTATAGACACACATATCATACATGCGGTACTTGCTACAACGAATCGTGGTTCATGTGAATGTCTATTTACGTCTCTATCGATCGGCTGAAAGAATGATAGTAGACTAGTTGTAATATATATTATATACACATTGTTTATATAAAAGGATGTGGTCCTAAAGATCCTCAACTGATCATCCACATGCCCAGATGCAGGGCTCGCTTTGTTGAGCTTTTCCACCGTTCGATCATTTCTTCATTGTCGCAATAATGTATACATTACAGGTGGCTTGCTAATTACTCTCTTTAGCTTATTTAAGCAATAAACTGGACTTATTAAGATCTTGAAAATGCCCCAACTATCTCACTGTTATCCTTTTGCTATATTCTTGCTAATATCAAACCACCGTTCAAATAAAAAAAAGAGCTTGAATGACATCTTACATATGAAATTCGGAGTAAACATGACATATCGTACGTGTGTGAAATTTAATCGTTACTCTTACTCACTATGTTATAACTGATTCATGATCCATTATGATGTATGTTATCAAATACCAAAAGCTTCGGCCTTTATAGCATTTTGCTATTGATGTTGTAAGCCTTGGTGAAAGCTTATCTTAAACTTGGCTATCCATGCATCTTTACTATTAACCACAAATATGAGACCTTTGTAACTGAATTACCCATTACCGTAAAAATAAAATTGTCCATCAATAAAATATAGATTAAAAAAAAAAAAAAAAGGCCAGTCAAACCAAACGGCTATATATGTTGTAGAAACCTTTAAGTTGGTCACTAGATTACATAATAGATCAATTTAGTTAGAAAAAATTAATCATTTCTTTAATGGCAAAATTTTATGAATACTAACAATAAGCTAGAACAAAAATCATTTACAATTCGGATAAAAAACCTTATGAGTGATTAAAAAAAAAGATATAATTTTTATTTCAGTTTGGATAACAAGAAGGTAATTAAGAACAAAAATCATTTATAATTTGGATAAAAATCCTTGTTCCTATCAGACTATCTTAAAAAAGAAATATAGTTTTGATTTCATCTTCAAGAATATCTTTCCAGGGAGGAGACGTGTCAAAACAAAGTCTATTCCTATACCGCCATACCATGTTGTTGATTGGATGATTTGCATCAAATCTATTTTTTGGTCAATTAGGAAGAGAAGTCGAGTCACACCACAAGATCAAAGTTTGCAAGTCTTTGGGGTAATCATCAAGTTTCCACCACTTTTGTATCATTTTCCAGAGGTTTCGAGCAATCGTACGCTCAATGAATAGATGTTGAGCCGTCTCAAAAGCATCATCACTCAACAACTTTTTTCCCTTCTACAAAGGCTTTGGAAGTTGTTCTACCACATGGACACCAAGGTCAGGAGTCGAGCCAAAGGTCAATCTGGTAAAGACTTGTCGCTATAATTTACACAGTATGGCCTTATTCCCCTTGAAGTCGATCGATGGCATATATGCCGCATATCTGTAATATCAACCTACTCGTTTCTCTCCCTTATTTTAGGTTGAGTTCTCCATCGCTTTTTTTTTTTTGCTATAATAAAATGATGCTGTTTTTCTTTTTTTAAATTCAGTTAGCTTATTTTAGTTTCTTGCAGACTTTGCAATTCTATTCTCAATTATAGCAACTTTTGAAAGGTTGTATCTTTTGAAAAAACTATGTAACAGAGGCATCATCACATGGCTTATTGTTTATTTAGTTGCAATTATTAAACATTAACTATAAATGATTGTTTTTCTTTAGACAACAAACTAGTGGATCTTGTGATAAGTGGCTACTGAAAATGACACAAATCAATTTTCTCCCTTTGTTTTCACTCATATAACATTTAATGGACCACCCAACAACACTACTTTCCTTCGTTTTCTCAACAAAACTCATGCGTCAATCCCGACGAATACGCTTTGTTTTCTCAATGGAAAATGCAACAACAACAACAACAACAAAACGAATCACAACCAAGATCGTCCCACCAATCGTTCCACCTTCTTGACGAAGACGATCCGAAGAGGACGCGGTCATCCCGACCCCGTCCAAAAAACAAAAATGAAGGAACCGTGAAGGCAAAGAAAACGAAAAAAGCAACCAACAACCAAGAGGAAGCCGAGACCCAAGAACGATCGCGTAACGCATGGAACGACGAAGAAGAACTACTTTTGGCGCAACTTACATTCAAGTATCCGAGGATCCAAAAGTCGGTGCGGATCAAGGTAATGAAACGTTTTGGTATAAAGTTTTGGAAGCTTACAACAAGGAAGCAAAACAAAAGTTTGTAACTCGTACCAAGAACATGCTTACGGAAAGTGGACTCGGATGAATCGTTGTGTCGGGAAGTTTAATTCAAGACATTTTATAAATAAAATGTTTTATATTAAACATCACAATTAATAAAGCTTAATGTATAATCCAATTTAACACAACAAACAAAACATCTAAGTCAACCAAGACATGTAAACATAATTAAACTTGAATACGTATACTCAATGCTTGTAAACTTTATAAATATATTTTTAAATACTACAAACATAGTTTGATTTGAGTAACCACGCATATTTGAAAATTAAAATTAAAATTGAACCATGATAAGAGGGGTTTTTCTGGTTTCAGTTTGCTGATTATCATTATTTGCGGTTTGGGATTAAGCAGGTCGTCGCAGTTTGTCGGTTTCACATATTTTTTAAGCATCCTTATCCATAAATCTTAACTTTATATAAATCAAGTAGTTATTATGAACAACGGGAAAACATTACTCACTAAAATATTTATTATCACAATTTTATAATTAAAAACATTGTTAATGGATATAGGGTTGGAATATTAGACATGAAATTCTTGACATCCGTAAATTAATTGTTACAAAAAAAATGTATTAAATATAAACACATAGTTCATCAAAAAAATTTATTTTATGGTATCGTCGTCACAACGACACTTGATTCTTAGTTATTATTAGGGTTTATATGCTAGTTTATTATTAGGTTTTATATCAGTTAAGTCTTCAAATAAGTTGCATCACCAAAAAGAATGATACTTTCACTTATATTAGTAGAGACAAAAACCATTTCGATCTTTTAATTTGTTTCTTTCATATAAATGTATATATATTTACTTGCAAGTTGTCACTAGTGGACACTAAGATGTCACTATTGTTTCTAGTTTAACGTTTCTTAACAAACCTCATTGCAAACTCGAACTTTATGATAAAAGATTAAGGCATTATAGAAGACAATCTAAGCAAAGCTAAAGTAGGTATCTATTTGTAAGGTTGGGTGCCTAAGATGTGCAACCAGTTGCCTACTAAAACACCTAAATCGTACTAAAACACCCCAGTAGAGGAAAATTGTCCTTTACGCATAATATTTAAGAGGTAATGTGTCATGTATACAAACTTATAAAGTTATAATGGGATGACTAAGGATCAAATGAGAAAAATCTTTAAAATAAGAAGGATGAAATACTACCTTATTTTAGATGATCATAATATATTTTCTACATATACATATATTAGATGATTTCAAGAGAGCCGCAAAATTTGTTCTTAGTCTTAATTAGCATCGTTTTCACTAAAATCACTTTTGAAACTAATTGTGATGCTTGAATAGAGATGCACCTAATTCACACTGTTATTTCTTCTTCTCGTTTTAAGTTTCTTCACCTGCCTTACACTGGGATACTAAAACTACTACCTTTCAAACACTTTTGAAGAAGCCGCAAGTTTAGAACTTCACAATACACTTTTTATGGGTCACTGAGTATGTCCATTACTAGAATACATTTTCCTTATACCCCTTTTAGCAGTACTTTCTAATGGCTACCAACAAAATGCACACCATGTTAAATCGATATCTATGATTAAAAAAAAAAAAAAAAAAAAAAAAAAAAAACCTAGTGTTTACTATTTACTATTCTAGGCGATTTTTTCTAGGACTAACTCCCCCGTCGTTTATCATATTAAACGCCTTAATTCATTTGTTTCTTGCATTGATTTGTAAAAGAGGGTGTTTACATTCGTGATAATCATTGCACTTGATAAGATTTGTGTTTGCTTATAAAGATTTAAGGGTTTTTGGTGTTTATCGTTTTTTAGGGTTTCAAAAATGCTTAAGACTAATTTTAGAGTTAAGATCGAGTAACCTTTACACTCCTAAATCATCAAACGGTGGACTTACATGTCATTAGAATCGATTACAGAGTTATTCCAAGTCGGTTTCAATTCTGGGAACGTTTAGTGTTTTATTTGGTTAGGGTTTGTTTTGTCGGTTTTAAATACTCACTAGTTAATGTTGTGTTTCATTGCTACATTCATTTTCTGTGATCTTATTATTAATTATTATCATTGTAAAGATCCAATATGTGACGTGTTAAGATGTTGTTCGATCTAAAACCCTAATTATTTAGGATTTTCTACGTTTACTGAAGATTATACGCTACTTGTTTTTCTTGTTTTTTAATTTGTGAATCTGTGTTGATGAAGTGTGGTTCTTGGATTCGGGTGGAGGAGGTAAAAAGAAGAAAAGGAAAGAGGGTAATGATTCTACTGGGGCTAGTTTGGATCATTCGTCATTAGATACTAGTTTTCCTTCGCTAAGCGAATTGGCCTCTAAAGTTCGTAAGAATGATCAGACTAAGTTGGTTGGAGCTGATGCTAAACTACGCAAACCCATTAGTGGTAATCATTTTGATTCTAATACTATTAACGTTAGTGTTACTGATGTTGATGGGGATGTGTAGGAAATGAGATTTAACAAGGATGTGGGTTGCTCTGCTGATGTACTTACTGAGCAATTAATGATGATTCATTTGGGAATACACATGATGGTTCTGACTATGTACACATTTCTACAACGAATGTGGTACAACCTAAGCTAAATGTGAATTTGAAAAACCCTTTTAATATTTCTTATATACCACAATTTGGTATTGATTTTGACCTGGTTAAACCGATATCTAGTCCTACTGATAAGTTGGGTAGTGTTGAGCAATTAATTGGGGATGTGGGTAATATGGACAACACACAAAATACTATTAGTATTGATCCGGTTTGTGGTATCAATAATGGTGGCGATGATGCTAATACTTTTATGCCTGCAAAAGCAATGTGAAAAGATACATGTGATTAATTCTACTGTGCATGCACCCTCGACATATCCTTCTAAAATCAGCCATTTGTCTTCTACAATGGCTAATTTATGGAAAATCATTGAGAATATCCCAAAGGATGTAGATTATGACGTTGGCTTACCTATTGATTTGGTTCACGAGGTCACTAAGAGGTTGAAGAATTCGCTATACTGGTATTTCATAGGTAAAAGGCTTGTTTTTCTTGTTGTTGAATGGTTTGTGTGCAATAGCTAGGAGAAGTATGGTATTTTGAAAGTAACGATGAACGCGAAAGGATTTGTCTTGTGTCCCAGTTTGGGTGAAATTACATGATGTCCACTAATGTTTTTCCTATGCGGAATCTGTTCTTCGTGATGGTCCATGAATGATTCGTGAAATTCTAATGTTTCTTAATAAGTGGTCTCCAGAGATAAGCCTTTTGAAAGAGGATTTGTCTTGTGTCTCAGTTTGGGTGAAATTACATGATGTCCTGTTGGTTGCATATACTTCGGATAGGTTGAGCTTAATTGCTTCAAAGATTGGTACTCCTATGGTTCTTGACTCGTATACTAATAACATGTGTTTGGATTCATGGGGGATGAGCAGTTATGCAAGAGCCTTGATTGAAATTAATGAGTCTAATGAGTTGCGTGATAATCTGGTTTTGGTTGTTCCAAAGCTTAATGGAAGTGGATATACGAAAGAGTCTATTTGTATTAAATACGAGTGGGAACCCCCTCGTTGTGGTACTTGCTTGTTATATGGTCATTTTCTTGATGAATGTCCCAAAGCTGCTCCTAAACGTGTGGTGAACGAGATATATAAAGGCAAGGGTCAAAGTTCGGGTTCTAAAGATGGGTTTACGGTTGTGAAGCGAAAAGGAGCTATTCTAAAGAAGTTTAATGGTGTTCCAATGAACAAGTTTGAGTATAGGCATGTTGTACTAAAGAATACCAAGGCTTCTAATCTCAAAGATAACACAACGGAGACTTATTCATCTAGTCAACCTAAAATGGATACTAAAGTGGTAACTACTTCTAATGCATTTGGTGTTCTAGGTGAATTGGATGAGGCTTCTAATGCTAATGTAGAACATAGTGGTAATGTCCCTGCACCTTTGGTTGGTACGACATCTGATAGTCCCACTACTACACTTTGGTTGCAATGATTTATGAAGTGGAAAGTCAAAAGCTTGATGGAAAGCTTGTGCTATTGGGTGATGATGGGAAGCCGCTAAAACCTTGTAAATCAACATTTTCTAGTTCTAAAAAGGTTGTTGATCCGGTTAATACGGATAGTGATAGTGATGATGAGGTTGAGGAGGTCTTTGATGAAACTGCCAGCTTTATGGTGTCTATCAGTTCAAAAGCGGCTAAGAGTTGCAAAGGGGGGGGGGTTAAATTAGAGTTTATATGAAAAATGGAAGGAGGATTATGATAAAGACCCGTATGATGGTAATGACTTTGATAATTGTGTCCTGCCTAATTATCTAAAAAAATTCGCAAATTATTATGGTATTAGTTTTCGTGGGCAACTTAGATAAAGTTTTGTAGGTCACACAAGTTTGGCATGTCATTCTTATTTTAGTTAGGTTCAAAGCACAATAGGTGTTTTTGTTTTTGCCTGTTTATGGGCTGATATGTGGGAGTCACCCACATTCGTTGTACTTAATTATTTTTTTGGCGTAATATATAATATTTATCGGGAAAATCATTTACCAAAAAAATTATTTTTTTGGAGAAGATCAAATAACAGAAGATATGTTGTGTTTGTTAAGGACGTTGGAGATGGAATTAACGGGGTGTTTACTTTCCTCTTAGGGGAGAGGAATGTGAGCGCAAAACCCTTACTATTTTTTAATTGAGAGACTCATTAAAATTTCACTCTCTTTTATAAGTAGCTATTTAAGATTCTTACATCTAACCAATTAATTTAGTAAACAAGCCCTTAAATCACCTTCACCAAAATCAATATTAAAATAACTAGTTGCTGCAAGAGCTTATTATTTTCATAGTTCTTTCAGACTTCTCAAAGGCTAGCTAGCTCTTGCCAACAAAAATTGAACCATCTAAAGATGTATATTTAAATTACGTATAAAAGAATCCAAAATCTGTATATTACTACTATTACTTATGAAACATTTCTTTTAAAAATTATAACTTAAGAAACTGTTTTTCTTCACTGGATGTAATGCTTCGTGGCAAAAGGTACAAGTACGTGGTTATGCACTTCAGACGTCGCTTTTTCGAGTCTCTTGCACAATAAAGCTCAGTTAAGTCACAATCCATTGCATCGTCATGTATGATATGGTAAATACATGGACTTTCGCCATGCACAAATAAAAGGGCATGATATACAACTTTTCATTGGTTTTGCAGCGCACGATTACAACGTCACTTGATCATTGGCAAACATAGTGTACCTTTACTTCTTGATTTTTAATTTGTGGATCATTAGTAGATTTGTCTTAGTGCTATTATATCATTTGTGTTTGTTGTTAGTAATGCTCACGGGTCTTTAATTTTTTGATGCATGGCAGACCAAAAAATAATGTATTGTTTATCAGAAAGTGTCTTTTCTCCAATTTTAAACTTTTGTGGTTGATTAATAGAAATTAAATCATTTGAGGACAAGGACAAGTGCTTATAACTATTTTAGTGTAGTACTTAGTTTAATTAATTGGACCCATCTGTTCCTTTCGGTTTTAGGATTCCTATTCAAGAGTGACACTTCTACTTGTCATCTATTGTCTTTTATTTACTATTTACTTGTCATATTACCTTGGGTGGACAATGAGTAAAAGATGGACCGCACACTCTAAACCCTAACAAGTTTGGACACATTTTCATTCAGCATTTTCGTTGACACAACCCAATGCTTTCATTATCGGTAAAAAAAAGACTAATGTGACAACACTTTTAGGTATGACATGTATGGATAATTCACAACTACACCTAGTGCTTTCATTATTTAAGAACAATAAAAAAACTTCTCATAACTCAAAGCCATATCCAAAAGCCTATTGCCAGAACTTACTATTTTGACGTTACAATTAGTGCGGATTTGTGATTTTTACTCTTGCTTTTCAAATTTCACATTATTTCCTTGTAACATGAACACGTTATAAATTCAAACTTTTAATTGTAAGATATATGAATCTCGATTTTGCATATAAAAAGTATCTTAATGTGGAAATTTTGTCATCGCTTTGAATACAATAATAGTATGTAGCTAAGGTTCTTCAAGATTCGAGTCACAGTTGAGACATGTTTGAGTTTGTTGTTGAAAAATTAAATTGGCATGTTTGTTGTTCAAGCACAAAGATTGTGAATTAACTGTCACACATTACTTTAGTTACATGGTATTTATCGCAAATATAAGTCAGCCTTTGATGATTAAAGTGCGTGCTTGCAGCTTAACGTTATTATGTAGTGTTTGAAATGTTTCTCAACCACGTAGCTGTGTCTTGAGTCCCATTTGATACAATTATTGTGTGAAATATATAGAATATAATATATATATATATATATATATATATATATATATATATATATATATATATATATATATACCCGAAGAATAATTAAAATACAATTTCTATTTTAATATGTTTGAATGAATATCCATTTTGTAGGTGCATCTGAATGAGTGGTTGTATATCCTTCTTATTTTATTATTCTTCTTATTTGATCCTAACTATATATATATATATATATATATATATATATATATATATATATATATATATATAATGAATGTGTAACTTTTGCATTCTAAAAAATAAAGCCTCTAATGTTGATGCTAATGGGATCATTGAAGAATTAATTAGGAACAAAGCAAGTGACATGGATGAATGGATGCATGTGGGAGGCTATAAGCCTCTAATTTGAACTTTTCATTCATTCCCACCCATGAATATAGGCTTTTTTGCTTGTTATAAAAAAACAATGCAAATGAATGATCGGCATTGAAGTCCTTACTTGTTTAGATACCTAAATTAAAGAGTCAACCTCTTCCCATGGAATATTTGCAACTTGATAGGACTTTTATGTGTGAAAGTGTTGAGCATGTTAATTTCAACAAATCTGATTCTCTGGTTAGAGGACGCCATTATCACATTTTATACTTGGTGATATGTGCTCAACAAGCTTTGTGCTGACTAAAAGGGGTTTTGAGGTGGTAGCTAGGCTCATCTTGGATGTGTTAGATGATAGGTTAAGGCTCAAGTCTAAAAGCTTAAGGTCCATTAGGTTTAGGGTTTTGTTAGATGATCGATGGTATGTGAATCAAGTTATCAAAGATTGTTCAACACTTCTTTCCCATTCATCAAACTGATATAAACTTTCTTCAGATGCTAAATTGAATCGCATTTGGTGAGTACATTAGGCATATGCGCTGGGAACAAACTATCACATAATAGTAAGGTTAAGTTCAGCCGTTGAACTAATTGAACAGTCATTACCGAGTATATTGGTATATTTTGTTTTAATTAAAATAAACTAAAACATCTCTAATGGAATCAATATAGTAACTCAGCTAAAACTGTTTAAGAGAATTCCAATGAATTCTAAACCAATACAATGGTAAATAAGTGACTGTTTATTAAATAACTGTCATTTCAGTGATACCATTTCATGTTTCATGGTGGGTGACCTCATTCTCACTAGAACCAATTTAGTTCAGCTTTTTCAGAAATCATCCATCATTTAACAGTACTCATTATATATATACCTCGATTTCATGAGTATGGAGGAATATTCGAAACACTGTTACAAATAAGATCAAGCTCAGTTGTTTGGGTCAAAGGACTAAATCTTGTCACATGTTTCACAACATTCATTCAACACTTGTAACCTTAAAACTTGTTTTTAGTTTCTCTTCTTTGGATCCAACTAGAGTATGATAAAGTTAACTCATTACACCAACTCAAATCGAATCCATATCTCAGAGATCCTTGTATAAATTATTTAGCCATCTCAAGCAATATAGCACGATCAAATTAAACTTTTTTCACATGCATCAAAAGGAAATCAATAGATATTTAGAGGAAAAAAAGGAATAATCCTAGTGGCGTTAATCAAAAGCTTCATCGTCATCAGAAACTTCTGTGAATTTATAAAGTCTTTTCAACATAACACTTATATTCGAATAACGCGAACAAATTTGACACGAGAAAAAATCATGAAGACTATTTAATAGAAAACTAACAATATGTTGCATGATGCATCTATCATGACCAGCATGAAATCAAAAGTGTTTTAATCTTAATCACTAAAAGTCTCCAACTTTTGTTCCTTTTCATGTATGGATATAAACCTCAATTTAAACTATCAATAGGTATAAAATGTAACTCATGGTACAAATTTACAATTACATGGAAACTAAGTCAATATTGGTGTAAACTGTAAAGTGAAAAAGTAGTTTCTTTTTTGGAGAGAATCATATTGTGCTGATACATTACATTTTCAATCATATCTCATATGAATCTATTTATTGATTAATGGTACTTGTATAAGTTTAAGAGGGGGGTATAAGTGGTCCCAAAGACTCTTAACTCATCCACATGCCAAAATGTGAGGCTTACTTGCGTTAGGCTTTCCGTCCATCCATTTCTTCTTGCTCACAATGATGTATGCAGTTATGAGTGGATTTCTTAGTTTATTCGTGATTCGTCGAGAAAACAGTGGAAACACATAGAATTTGTAACTGGACGCTTCTTAGAGCCGCATATTTGCAAAATAATAACATGGTTAATTTTCAACATTAGATATAATCCCATTTTTACAAAGATTTTCTTTAGAATAATGATGATGATTTTATCATATCAAGAACAGAAACGACATGCCAACAGCTATACATGATCATACAAACACTAAATGGTCATGAAAGAAGCATAAAATTCACTGTTCTGTTGAAGCTGTTTTGTTGTTACCCGCCTTTTTTTTAGAAGGGCAACAATATATAACCACAAAACAAAATAATACAAACAAAAGGCATCCAACTTTCATAATCGAGATGATTAAAGAAAGCGAGATTGATACGATCCTGCGTTATTATTAATTATTTAGTTTATTTAGTTTCCTTTTATTATATTTCTTGGTGAGAAAGTTAGAGCTTTAGGTTAAGTCAATTATAAATAGGGTATTAGGATTGTAATTCTTATTATGTTGAATGATATGAATTATTGATTTGATAATCAATTGGGGGGTCGGTTTATCTCATTAATATAAACCATCGGGGGGTTGGTTTATCCCATTAACATAAACCATCTATCTTGTTTATTTTCTTCTCTTTATTCTATTATCGAGCCGGTTCGTATCAATTGGTTTCGAGTCGCTCGATTCTAGGGTTAAAAAAAAAAAAAAAAACTTTGTTCATCGAACATTATTCATCCGAATCACTATTCACATCCGTAAATTACTGCTCATCCGAATTACTATTCGCTACCGTAAAACACCGTTCATAAAACATCGAATCTTCTTTGATTCCGGCTATCAATGGCACACATATGGCGGGCTATAATGGAAGAGCATCGAGCAAGTATGCGAGCTTACAAAAGGTCCATAAGAGACGGTGAGATCCGAACTACGGATGGCAATTTTGCGCAAAGTATGGAGATGGATATATGGGAGATCAAAGAAAACTTCTCGAGAGACGAGAATTAATGGAGGTGAGATCAAGGATTACAATAACAAAATAACAAAGATGGCGTAAATTCGGTTTGTCGAGGATTCAACGAAACTTATGACAACCTGGAAAAGTAGTGAAGATGGTGGTAATTTGGAGGAGCATATGGTTACGCCACCGTGGAGAAAGACGATTTTATGGGGCCAATTTTGGCAGCGAAAGAAGATTTAGGTCAAAAGTTAATCAATGACGTGGATGAGCCTCTTATGGTGCTAGAATCGGATGGGAAGATTAACAAGAACAAGTTCTCTATTGCACCTATTGAGCAAAGTTCTGCTGGAAAGAAAAATCAAGCAGAAGATCATAAGATGTTCATATGGCAGATTATAAAATTTAAGTCGGGATGTGAAATCTGTCTTAGACATCTTTGGGCTAATGCTCGGTTGAAACAAGAACCGGTTCCTGCTCAAAGAAGAACATGGGATCCCGGAATTACTCAATATGACGTTTTGAAGCAACACCTTGAGGACAAGGTGTTTTTGGGGGCGGGAGTATTGATACGATCCTGCGTTATTATTAATTATTTAGTTTATTTAGTTTCCTTTTATTATATTTCTTGGTGAGAAAGTTAGAGCTTTAGGTTAAGTCAATTATAAATAGGGTATTAGGATTGTAATTCTTATTATGTTGAATGATATGAATTATTGATTTGATAATCAATTGGGGGGTCGGTTTATCTCATTAATATAAACCATCGGGGGGTTGGTTTATCCCATTAACATAAACCATCTATCTTGTTTATTTTCTTCTCTTTATTCTATTATCGAGCCAGTTCGTATCAGAGATCCAAAACACACGAGTGTTTTACACAAATGATAACACTCAGACACAAGGAAAAAACAAAACAAAAGGAAGAAAAACAAAAGTCCCAGCCACTTTATAATACACGAATGTTACCGGCCTTTCTAGTGAGAAGCTAGAACAAAATAATTACATCAATGTTACAATGTTGGTACTGGAATTGGGAAAACTGAACACCAACTCCACCCGAGTAAAAGAAAACTTTTTACAACTGTTACTTAACCAAAAAACACTAATTCTGCATCTCGCTGACTGTTTTAAGCTGTAGACTTTGTTTATTATTGGGCTAATAACCTATTAAAGCATCATACTTGTCATAAAAAGCAGTTCGACGTAGCGAATAAAAAAAATAGCCCTTTTGACTACTATACCCGACTATTTTGTCCTTTATTGGGCATTTTATTACTTTCCCAGCCGGTTAGTGCCACGTTACCGGTTTCTTTGCCACGTCTGATTTCCACGTACTACATATATTATCTTTTTTTTTTCTTTCTCTTTCCACGTAACACTACCAAACCATTTTTAATTTCCATTTCTATCCAAATTCCTACCCAAATCATAAGAACCATAAAAATGCCCCATTTCAATTGACCTTAAATTACTTACTCAAACTTGTATTCCTTTTGAATTTACCTTAAATTAGTTACTTAAATGGCCGCCTCGTCTTCGTCCACCCGTTATAATCGAAGGAGATATTCCAAAGAAGAAATTGCTCGTATGACACATTGTATTTGTAAGTTCCCAATCTATGAACAGGTTTCATGGACTCGAGAATCTCGGAAGAAGATTCAAAGCGTGTCCCACCGTGTAAGTTCTAATACACTAACCGCTTTTGTTGAGTATTATATTTTTGTATATTTACAACTCTTTATGTATTTGTAAAGAATAAAGACAAGAAATGTGAGGTCTATGGATTCCTTGATGATGAGTTGCCATCGAGTACTACAAAGACCTCATGTTCAATCTTCATAAGGACAACCGTGTCGGAGTGCAACCTTGACGTAGAACCCACCAAGATGATTCGAAAAGGTTGTTTCAAACAAGCATCATGATGAGTTTCCATGGAACTAATTTACCAAGAATTGAAGGACCTAAAGATTAAGGGCAAAATGTACGACATGTTTTTGGTTGGTTGTGTTTGTTTCATGGTTGTTGTTTTCATTTTCGTTGTTGTTATTGTTCTTGTGTCCGTTAGGAATTAGCATCAACGTTGTAGTTCGAACCTTGTTGTCAAATATTGGGTTACTGTAATTTTGTTTTGGACATGTTGAAGAAATGTTAACCGGTTTTCTATGACCCATTGGGCATATTGTATTAGTTTATGAGTGTTTGTTTCTTTGTTATTGATATGTCATTGTTGTCCAAAGTGTTTGTGCACCAAATGATCATTTAATGTGCATCATTGATGTGACAACATCTACTTAGCAAATGGTTAATGAGTGTTGTTTCTTTGTTACTGATATGTCATTGTTGTCCAAAGTGTTTGTGCACCAAATGATCATTTAATGTGTATCCCAAAATAGTGACAACATCTCAAACTAGTGAGTCTTGTATACCGCCTGCCTCTTCTACTAAGAGAGTCAACCCTTTTTCTAAAGTGGGAGAGATTGAGGTGTCCGATTACAAGATGAGGTTGTTGCTAACCCATTTGATGAGTCTGCTAATATATTTGGTGGTGGCCAAGAGTTTGAAGATGAGTATGATGACTATGACTTGATGACTATGCGAAACAGTTCGTGATCTTCCGGGAATTTGGATGCCTTTAATGCCATGTATGGCACAAAGTTTCAAGGTCCTAGGAAGTAATTTTATTTCGTTGTGTCATATGTTATCATTTGAGTAGTGGTTTGTTTTCTTGTTTAGAAAATAGGAAATATCTTGTTATGTAAGCTTTATGCCTATGTAACGGGCTGAGATATGGGATTTCACTCATATCTATTGTACTTAAACATTTATTTGGTTAATTTATTTACCAGGGTGCAGGATTACTCCCCTTTACCCAAAAAAATAGTGACAACATCTACTTAGCAAATGGCCATTTCATGTGCATTTGCTATGTCATTGAATCATGTTACATCCGTAATCTGCATAAATGGTACTAGTGCAATGAAGTAACTATATTCAATCAATGTATATAAACTGTGAAATAATCTGCATAAACTGTTTTCAAAGGATGTCATGGTATCATGCTACTTTCATATTTTGCATAATCAGCATAAATGGTGTTCTTTCATAACATAACATAATGTTTCTGCAACAGCAGCATACATTGTAACAACCAGAACACTGGCATGCAAAGTCCTGTACAATGCCCTTCAAGACACAAAATAGGGCTAGGTAGTGGCATCAACAGCAGCACTACATCAACTATCTTACACAATTATATAGTGGCAATAAGTGCAGCACTATATCAGTTTTAGTTGCTAATAAAAGTAGGCCCTTCAGTGAACAAAATAGGGCTAGGTAATTATACATACATATTAAAAGTTTGTAGGATTTAGAAGGATCTAGTCTAGGACTATTTCATTGTCCAGACTTGAACCCGGTCCTTTTGTCGGTGCGATAAATCTTTACTTATGATTCTTTGACTTGGCAACCTTGGTGGTAGCATTGCAGCTTTTGCTTTTTGTCGTGGTTGTTCCAACTGGTGAGCTTCAGCAGATCTTGTTTGTCTTCCAACAACCTTAGTGGTTGCTCCACCCTCCGAGCAAGCTCCTTTACCACCCCTTGATCCTCTTCGACCCCTTGAACCTCCTGTCATTCTTTTTGTTTCCACTATCTCAGATTGTGCTATTCTCCTAGCTCTAGTCAACACAGTTGATCCTCCAACTTGATCCTCCAACTTGAGATTCTTGTGTAGCTATGAACATATACACATATGTGTAAGTCAAATGTGTAATTCACTCAGTGATAAGCAAATAAGTGTAAAGACAGTTACAATTTTGTGGAACTAAGATAAAACAAATACTACTGACTAAATGAAGCCATTACAAGTTTATGTTTAGTAACATGTACCTGGTATGTTTGCTTGATTACTGGCTGTTTCAGTTCTGCCCGGGATACTCGAGTTCATATTTTGTTGATCCTCAATAGTATCAGAACTTGCAGTATCGACAGCCAACCAAGTTCCCATTCTTGCAACTCTCTGCACTGGAATAAGTCTTCCACTCCTGGTTTTCCCTTCTCTCATTTTCAAGTGACCCCTATTCGAACTTCCTCCTCTTTTGTTCCTTTGTTTTCCTAAATAAAACAATCGACCATCTCCTAAAACCCCTCTCATGTTTGTAGCTCCCATTTCAAACTCATTGATGTCATTGTTAACAAACCTAGGAATGTCATGGTCATCTACCAAATGAGGTTCAACATTCTTTTCCTTGAATGGCCTACCTGCTTTCCCTTTTTCCTTAGTAACCGGTGCTTTTGGTTGATTTGTGCAACCCTTTCTATTATGACCTGTTTCCCCACGCTCGACAGTCATAACTATTCTCGCCGACTAATCTTAGTTGTTGATTTTTTTTCATCGGAAGCCCTAACCTTCTTTCTCTTAGACCTACCAGGCATAGACTTAGGAATGGGGCCTAAAATCCTTAAAAGATTACTAACATCGAGCCAAAAGTCTATGCCACCAACTGGTTTCATATACTGACTATAGGTTAACATGTATCTTTCCTTCCTAAAACATTCAGGCACATACTCCTCTACCATCCTACGGAGTTTAAATATACATGCTATAGCGTGGCGAAGGCAAACCCGATAGTCGCCACATTCTCGCAAGAGCATGTTCGATTTAGCTCATCCACCTTGAAGGCTTCATATCCTTTCCTCACTTCAAAGTTGTTACCTCACAAGAGACTACATGCGTAACCTATGAATATTACAAAGCTTATAAAATGTTATTGACATGAATATTAAAGGTATTGTTAAAGATACTTTGTACCTTTGTTGATCCTTTGAGTGTTCAAGTATAGTCTGAATGTTGGGGCAAATATCACCATTCCATTTATCCATTAGCAGCCGCATAGTATGCATCCTCTCCATAACAATTACTCTCATGGACTCCAACATAGTTATAATAGGTTTATGTCTTATGCTTACCAAGACAACATTGAAGCACTCACTAAAACCATTCTCCACAGCCTCACAGCAGACCCTTCTTTGAAAAAAGCCCTTGACCATGTCTTCGGATCTTTTTTCAACAAGTAATCATGGGCTCTTGGATTTGCTCTTTTGATCTTATCCATCACCTTGTTGTGTAATGGTGGGTACAAAGCTTTTGACGTTGCCCAAAATAGTTGTCGAAACTCAACACCAGGAAACTGTTTTCAAAACCCTTCGTATATGTGATGGGCACATTGTCGATGCTCTGCAAGTGGCATGACCTCCTTCACTGCTTCAATAAGTCCCTGATCCAAGTATAAGAAACACTTTGATAACTATGCAAGCAACATATAACAAAACATGAACCTGAATGATTTAAACTTTACGTACAACGTACCTTATGTTGGTCAGACATCAGCGTTAACCCTTGTCCAAGTGGAATATCCAAGTCATCACCCAGCAGTTGTAAAAACCAGCTCCAATTGTCTTTATTTTCAACCGTTACCACAGCCCAAGCCACGGGGAATATGTGGTTATTACCGTCCCTACCCTCCGCAGTTAGTATCTCCCCTGTGTTCGGTTTCTTTAAAAAAACAACCATCTAACGCCAATATCCTTCTACATCCTATTTTCTACCCTTCTTTCAACCCACTAAAACACACGTAAAACCTGTCAAAGTATGTCTTCTCATCCGGATTTACCGTCACTCCAACCTTAACAGTACTACCTACATTTGAGTCCACCAAAGCCTTAGCATATGATCTAAGTAAACCGTAATGGTCCTGGATAGTAGCGTCCCTCTCATTAAGAGCGTATGTCCTAGCATTACGACACTGGGTACGGCTAACGTGGCACTTATATTTTCTTAGGACCAGTTCTTGTAAGTTAGTGATTGTAATATTTGGATTCATCCTAATCTTATCTCCGAACTGCCTACCTATCCACTTAAAGTTAACCAACCTACCGTAATGGAAACTACGAACGCAAGTGTGATTATCTACCAAAGATATAACCTGAAATGTCTTCTCTGATTTGAGCATCTTGCCATAACACCTCCACGGGCAGTCACAATTCCCAGAACTCTCTGAAGGGTACTTCTTGTAGGAAGTCTGCTTTCCTAGTGACGGATCCTTTAGAGTCTCCTTTCGTTGACCGCATTTTGCTATAACCTTTGTCCTTGTGCTCCTCTCAAACCAAAGAGAGAATCCATTTGCGACTGCATAGTATGTTAGGCACTCCTTGAAAATGTCAGCATCCGGAAATTTTTGCCCAAGCTAGTAAAACAAAAATTATAAATAGTAAAGCAACATAGTAATTCTGAAATTTGAGTATTTGATAAACAAAAGCTGAAAAGTTAGAGTAAAAGGGATTACACTAGGTTTTTTCAATCTACAATGTGTCTCGGAATCATAAATTGGGTACTTGTCCTCCTTCTTTGACTTATGTAGTGCAACAAAAGGGTCTCATTATTCCAAAGACCTTTACCCTTAATGTGCTTCAACAAATGTGCCATGTACTTTTCATGTTCACGAACTAACGGTCCTAAACCAGTTGGCCCATCTCCAAGCACATCTTCTTGTGTATCATGAGCATCATCATCGTTTTCTTCTTCAACATCTTGCTCATCCTGCTCGTCCGAAGAAATGTTATTCTCATTTTGTCGCATCTTTCTTAGTTGAATAACCTCGTCCTCACCATTGCTCAAGTAATCGTAGGACTTATCAGATTCCACCTCAGACTCGTAAGACTCATACGCAGAAGAATAATGTGCATCTTTACCCTTCTTTTTTGCACTTTCACCTATTGAGTTAGTGTCATTGTATTCATCAGTTTTGGTGTCACTGTCAGAATCTGATGAAGCAGAAGGATTCATGTTCTCTCTAATCACTATACCTTTGGGTCTACGAGTATTCGCGCTAGTCTTCTTTGCTAGTTTCTTTTTCCGTGTCATGACAGACTTACCCTTATCAAGTTTTTTCTGCCTTGCAAGCACGGCATCTGATAAGTTACCATCTGACTCAAAGATCCATTTGCAACCCGTATGTATCATTACGCACAACCCATCGGTCTCCTAAGTATAGCCTTGTCCACATTCATGTCGGTGTGCCCAAGCATTTGATTATCGCCACCGATAAAAGTGTAACAATGTAAATCATTAGTAGGCATACAATATATAATAACATCTGAACAATATTTTTATAACGTGTATTGACAGATACGTATGAGTGTCCAAAGCCATATCAATCTCCTCAACAATGACAAGCATACTAGTGTCCATATGCTTATCACAATCCTGATTCTCCAAAGCCATACCAGATTCAACACCGAAATTTTCCACTACATTATCAACTACTACGTTGTACTCCCCAGAGACCTCTTCTTCAGTTAGCATAGGATAATCATACGTAAAGTCATCATCCGCATTCCAAACTCTAGTGAAAGTAACCTTACCCTCAAAATCCTTTCTAAGTGGTCTGCCTTTTAGGGAGGAGACCTTAAATAAGGTGAATGTGCTTCTTCCTCACCCACGCAACCAACTCCTCACAAGACATATTCCCAGATCTTTTTCAACTTATTATGTTTCTTTCTTTTGACGTAACTTCGAGTCCGAACTTTCTAGACTTAGGTTTTGTGGTAGTAGGGTGCTAAGTTTTGTGGGAATGAGCAACAAACAACTCGACAGCCTTATGTTGGGTAGCTAAATCATACAAATAATGAACATCAACATCCCTTTCAATGATCTTTAACCCACCATGTCAATGTCTAACTTAGGAATGCACATGTATAGAGCCCATATATTATTCTTAATCTTTGCAACTAAGATATCTAAGAGGGCTACACATAATCCTATCTTTTGAAGAGGCCTCCATTATTATCTCCTACCATAATCATACCTTAAGGGTCAAACATAAATACACCATTATAGTGTATTTTGAAGACCACATCAAGTGGTACTTCCATCAAACCCGTATAAATTGAAAATAATTTCAAAACCCTAATTTGAAGAAACCCTAAATAATAAATACTTTTTTATTAAAACCTAACACAAATCGGGTAATAAAACATTAAATATAAAGAGGAATATACCTTTGTCTACCCAATTTGGGGAAAGAGACAAGCAATTGATTATTAATTGTGAATTAGGGTTTCGACAATGTTTTGGGGATCTTGGAGAATTGAAGTGTGAATGGATATAATGGATAAGGCAATCGCTTTAGGGTACTTGTAATCGAGATATCTCGTACTTTTTTATTATAAACCTCGTACCACCTCGTCGTCTCTTCCACATGTGCAACGAACGAGGAAGTGTGCGTTATTCGTATGTGTTTGTACGAGGTTTCTAGCGTGGATGATTAGTTGGATATTAGGATAATATACATAACCGGATACCGGCTGGGAAAGTGATAAAATGCATATAAAGGACAAAATAGTCGGGTCAAGTAGCCAAAAGGGCTATTTTTTTATTTGCTACGTCGAACTGATTTTTGTGACAAGTATGATACTTTAATAGGTTATTAGCCCTTTATTATTTTACAAATCACTCAAAGCCTCGCAAAAGTCACCAACTTCAAGCATATTAATCGAATGTACTTAAACTTTGTTGATGCGTCCTGCATACACTTTTTAACTAATTAAAAGCAAAGACATATATGTTGGGAGTGTAAACACAATTCCACTCGTAAAAAGATGATATCAAAGTTAACATAAGCTTGGTGGGATACTCCTTATATTGTCAAGTGGTTTTAAAATGGGACGCCTGTTGTACTTATCTAGGTCTTGTTGGTTTTATGGATATAAAATAGTAGTCGTGAGTTAGGATCGAACTCGAGACCACGGGATTGCACACTTTACGTATGAGAATTAAAGTTATAATAATTAAATATTAAATGTTATATTTAGTTATTATTTACACGAAATTCATAACGAACGTTAAGTAATTAAAAGTAATGGATTAAAAGTTGTTAAATGTTAAAGGAAATGACTAAAAGTGAAATTAGATGTCAAGAGGGCTCTAGAATCCTTTGGGGATTCAATACCCATCGGCCAAAGGGGTTTCCAAACCCAATTCAACCCTAACTTGGAGACTAAGTTTCTTTGGGTATATATACAAGGCCTAGGGTCTTTGTAAATTAACTCTTGTATACCTAAACCTAAAACCTAAACTTGTTTGTGTGTTTTCTTAGTCCAAACGATCGACTCTTATCCCTAAGAGGTCGATTACTTTGATTTTCCTTAAGCAATTGTTTTGTGTTTATAAAACTAGCATTACTTTAATTTGTTATAGTATGTGTGTACAAGAACGTGATACTTACACACTATTATAAGTATATTGGATTGAATTGTAAAATCGGTGAGGCAATTCCTATAATCCTATAAACCCTAATTAGGGTTCATCCTAATTGCTAGTTTGGGAATTGATTCTTGTTGGGCTAGAATCAAAAGGTACGATACGTTATGTTTATGTTAATTAGTTATTCATTATACATTCTTATACACTTCGCATGTATCTTTGATGTTTGTTGTGTTTTATATATGATTGTAATGTTATTAAATTCCAACAAAGGGCATCACGAGCTTTGTTTAATAAGTAATTAATTACTAAACATGTAAAAATGAATATTGTATTGTGTTTGATATGATTTTTCTAGGTTTTGGTTATTATTATATAAACCTTAATTTTTAGGGTCGGGCTTTTGCCCTAATTGGTTTTAAATACACACACACACACACACACACACACACACACACACACATATATATATATATATATATATATATATATATATATATATATATATATATATATATATATATATAGTGTAGGTTATTTTCGTAACCAAGAAAAGGTCGAGAATTGCGAGAACTAATCCGAGCCATCTATTTTTTTATCAATGGCTGAAAATATTGATGGCATAATAGTAATAAACTAAAATATTAAGTTGCATTTTAAAAAGGATGGAAGGGTATTTTAGAAAATTTACATTTACTTTTCTCAAAACCGTCCTTTATTATAGCATCTCACATATGAGATGACTTTTCTTCATTTTATTTCCAGATCTACTATGTTGAATCTGTAAATAACCCTAGCCACCATCTCCACTATTCCCACCGAACCACCCACTACACCACCTCCATTCGTCACCCTTTCCAGCATCATCAAAGATTGATCGCTAATCTCTACACTTGATGATGTCCGTCGCAGGAAAGTGGTGGGAGACAGTCAAAAAATCAGTCTCATCGCAATATTGTTGTACATCGGTTTTTTTTTGTGTTTTATGAAATATTCATTGTTCATTTTAATATTTTTGAAGAGGGGAAGGCTGTGTTTTGAAGGTGAAAAAAATCACATATGACTGAAGATGTGAGGTTAGATTCCTCTTCCTTATTCTTGTTACAAGGTTTGTGATATTCTTTGTGGTTAAGATGTAATAAATTTTAAAATGAATATTGGTGTAGGACATTGATCAGATTCGTTATATATATAGTCTTATTGGTATTAAATATCTCTGGTAAAAACAATCTTACAAATTTGTGTCTGATTTTTATTATTTATGTCACTTATTTTTTTTTTATCTTCCATGTCCTTATTTTTAAATTCAGGTTCATATATGTTATTGATTTTCGTCTTTCGGTTTTAATTGTGGGTACATAAAGTGAAATATATAAAGGGCTGATTCTTATTTTGGTCCATAAACATGTTAAGTTTTTAGGCAATGCATACATCTTTATTTAGGTTTCTATATGATCTTCTTTTGGGTTTAAAAAGAAAGTTTACATAATTTACTATTAAATGTGCATATGTGTTATAACGGTTTGTATATGTTATAAGGGATTTGCATATGTGTTTTACGCAGTTACCACATGGATCATATTATTCAAATTCTATTTTGATGATGCTTTTAATAAGTATACCAGTTAACATGTTTATAGATATGGAACATTAAAGGATATGCGGGAAAATAAGTACTTTGGGTATGGAAATATGATAACGCTACACGCGTCGTTCGGGGTCAAGGAAACTTCCTTTTCTTCGAGCAAGTTTTATAACACCCTAGGCAGTGAACCTAATTGTTGTAGTGTAGTAATTAGGGTAAGCCACGGGTATTGATATCGTTCTCTAGGGGAATAGGAATGCTAGTAAGAAGTTACTACGCTAAGATTAAGGTTGAGGAAGATTATTTTTTATCTTTTTATATTTTATGAAATGGAAATGTACGAATCTCGGTATTGGATTTGGGGGGTTTGGTATTTCTACCGATTACTCTACTATTATCTAATTATCTAAACTAAGGTTGTGGGAGTCTATGTCTAATTAATGTGTGCTCGTATGATAGTTTAAAGATGTGTTTACTTAGGTTGTATTACTCCTTAATTATGTCCTATTGATGGTTGAGTTGTCACGTCCTTATTCCTAGTTGCGTTGTAAGTCTAAAGTTGTAGGGTGTGCGTTTCTCCCTAACTCTTTGAACTTACCAAAGGGTCTTGTCTACAAACCCACTAGGGATGATAAACTCCTACTCTAAGGCGCTCTTTGGATGGTTTAGCCTACAACTACTCGTAATTATATTCTAAGGTTCACAAAGATGAATCAAGCATTATACACAACGAATGACCTATCGCATTACTAGATCATTAATCAACTAAGATAAGAAACAACCAATCAATATTCAATAATTAAGTTTCATACTTCCTAAGCAAACACACAAATAAATTAGCGGGACATGGAGAACATGCAAGCATACACACAAATAATCAAAGACATAATTGAATTAATGAAGTAAAGACTTATCTTGATGTAAGATAGGGTTTAAAACCCTAAAATATCGTACAAGACACCTTAGGTTCAGTTTTAGGTTTTACTCCAAAAGACTCTCCACAAAAGACCGAAAATTCGGATTCTATATAAGATTACATATGCTTGCGTCACTTATGTTTAGTGACGCCGTGTGTCGCCGTCATTAGGGTTTCGTCTTGGCCACGTTAACCTTGCGACGGCGTCACCTTATGTCCGTGACACCGCCCTTCGACTTCGACGTCGTCTCGATTGCATCTAGGCCGTCCGAGTAGCGACGGCCTACTCTTTCACAACCGGACGTCGTCACTTGAAAATACGAGTTTTGAGTCCTGTATCGTCACAAAAATCTTGGGACGGCGTCGCCATTAGCACCCGACGCCGTCGCCTTCTAATTTCAAAGCATGTGAGTGTCTCGATTTTGACTTTGGCCATTTTCTTCATATATTCGCCTTTTCGTCCAAATAAGTGCCATTCCAAAGATTTTGCCTTCAAGAGACCTAAAAGTGAAAAGGAACGATATTAAGCAATAACGGATACAAAAGTGATCAAATAAGGACTAAAACGACCCTCAAAATGGTACCTTTTAAAACCTTATCAAATATCCCTACACTTGTTATTTGCTTGTCCTCAAGCAAATGTGCTTTTAGCCAATTAATTTATAAGTTAGGGGTCATGAAGCATTAATTCAAAATGGTCCACAACACATATAAGCCCACGGAAAAAGTCATAACAATATATGAAATATAACAAATAGGAAATGGAAGATAAACGGTCCTAGTACATAGATTACATACTAGCACCTCCATCATGGGGTGTTTGGATACTATTTAGTGGTGACAAGTCAAAAATCTCTCGGAATGTATATAAACTCTAGATAATAAATAAACAAACATAGGATAGATGTAGATGGTAGATAATTTTTTTTTCTTTTCTACACTCACCATCCTCTAAGATAACATCAAAATACTAGGTTTATAGACATATCCCTACACTTGAGTTTTATTACTCTATAATTTGACCCGAATTGAAAAGATCAAAACATAGGGGTACTTGAAACAAAGGGAATTTGAATTTAACGATCATTTCATAAACTTTAACTTTTCCCATGAATCGTCTTTGGATATGACTCGACTTAGCAACTTATGCAAGCAACTAGATAATTGAACTAAGGGTTTAGGGTGATAACAAACATTTGCACTCAAAGGGGTAGGTAAGGCTTTGGGTGTATATTTGGGTTGTAAACAATGCTCTTCATTGATATTCCTGAAAACTTCACGAGAACCGCGAAAAGGATAGGCTCGATTAACTAGGGTATTGTACTAAAGATGAGTACAACGCATAGGCTGTGGGGAATTACTAGATATGGTGAAGTAATTATATTACAATCAAACAAAGGTTATCCTAATGCCTCTTATCATTTAGTTATTCCTAACTACACAAGTGTAGCCTCACTTGCGATCTCGGAATGCATCACAAAACAAGTTCTAGAATCTAATATACTACCGGTTCACACTCTAAGCATTGAAGATGAGTTTCCTAAATACTCATCATTTTGTGTAATCTAAGTTTCCAAATACTCATCATTTTGTGTAATCTAAACCGCAAATTCATCCGAAAACGCTCAAAACACATCAAAATGATCAAATTATCACAAATCGTTGTTTTATGTGTTTTAAATTCAAAATATCAAAATCGATGAAAAATGTATAAAGTTTGCAAAATTGGCGCTTTAGTCCCCGAGTTTTAAAAGTTGTCAAATCTAGTCCCTGGAAATTCAAAAATGTGGAAAATTATCATTCAAGGTCCCTGAAGTATTCCAAGTTGTTTAAAATGATCCTTGAATGATTCTTTGGTCAATTGGCAAGAAAGGTCCCTAAACTTTGGAAAATTGCAAAAATAGTCCTTGGACTTTAAAAATAGATTTTATGCAAAAAAGGGCCTTTGTTTTATCAATGTTTGTCAAAATTGGTCCTTGTGAGAAGTTTGGAAATGTTCACTTTCAGTCCCTCATGTTTGGTCAATTTACACTTTTGGTCCTTATTTTTAAAACAAACCAAACGGACACTTACAATATCCATAGCCCAAAATACAAACCCAATATCCAAGCCCAACTGATTTTGACCCTTGGACCTTGACCTCCACCACAACCTTTTGACCCCAACACTAACCCAAATGGACCCCCGTGTTATTAATACATGGTCAACGCAAGTCAAAACCACCCTCGCCCAAAATATCGGTCACCGTAGTAATCGCCTCTCCCATTTCTGTTTACCCAAAACCGCACTGGTTTTCACCCATTTTCTTACCACTCCCATACCATGTCCCTCCTAACCTCTAAACAACAAAACTCTTAATTATCAAAACCAAATCCATTAATTGTCTTAACTCGCTTGAAGAAATTTTGGCGCCAAATTGCAACTTGACGGTTATGATCAACTTGAGAGATCCAATGGTTAGATGTTGGTGGGAATCAATCGAAGCACATGGGAATGATGTCAAGTCTATAAAGAGGAGAGATATGCAATGTATCAAAGATATCTAGAGTAGTCTTTATTTTTCATAGTCGTTTTTAGCTTAACTTAAATTTCAAAGTACTTTTCGGTTTTCAAGCTTTGTATCTCAAGTTAGTATTGTAATATAAACCTTTTCAAGTACAAATTTCAAGTTTCAAGTTCTTATTTCAACTTATGCAGTTTTTATTAAAAATTCTCATTAGGTGTTAATGTTGTTGAAAGTTGTTTGTATGGATTAGAATAGATCACTTAAGCTCCTAGAAAGCTTAAGCAAGCTTTTAGAAACTCTAAAATTCAGTTTAGAAGAAAAATCAGAAATTCACCAAAAATCCAAATTAAATACTTCAAAAATAAAAAATCACTTGAAAAGGGTGATCACAGCTGGAGCAAGGTTTATTTTGGATGGCCTTGGGTTAGTGAACTTTGTGGGGTTCTATAGGAAGTTCTATTTGGTCATTGGTTCATGGTTTTCATTGATTCCCATTTGTAAGCTTCTTAACCATTTTGGCATATTACTGTTATAGTTGTTATTTAGCTTAAATTTCTGTATTTTTGTGTTAATTAGTTATAACTTAGTATGTTTGATCATTAAAATCAATAGGTTGTTTACTTAAATTTGTATTTTGCAATAATCTCACTTTGACAGTCAAACTAGCTTAGGTCTAAATTCTTGATTTCTAGTTGTTAGTGTTGTTGATTTATGTTTCCTTAGTTCTAAAAAGTGAAAATACAAGGTCTGAATTCAAGTTTGTAGTTTCTAATTGTGATTTGCTTTGTAAAAGTTCTTAACAGTCATCCTTAAGGTGTGTTTGGTTTAGTGTGTTTAAAGGTTCTTTGGACTTTGGCCTTGTTGGAAACCCTTTTACTTGGTTCAAACAACTCATACAAGTCAAGATATCAAGTTCTTATTTGCAAAAGTCAAAATTTCAAGGAATCATTCATATGTGCTTCTCGTTGACAGCTTCATGATCCAAGATTTTGATATTGTGTTCACAAGTTGTTAATATTGCTCTATTCAGTCTTAAAACACCTTAATACAACATCATCAGTGCTCTAGATCAGATTAAAACTCACTTTGGTCAACTTTTTAGTTTTCTTAAAAAAGTCAAAATTTCAAAAGGGTCGTTTTTGATTAAACTTAGGAATTTCACTGAGGGTTTAATAGTGAGTTTCAGTTTATAATCTTTGGAGGTATTGTAGTTTGGTTGGTGTAGAAAAATACAAAAATGATAGTTCTCTGTTTCTTAGCTTTTTAAGTGCTTAATTAACTGCTTATTTGAGGCACCTGTTTCACAAGTCTGCCCTGTGCACAGAAGTGGTACCAACTTCATAAGCTTGCATTAAGCTCATTACTGTCCAATTCTAGTGTTCTTTGGTTCTTTGGAAAGCCAACTTGGTCATCTTGAGGACCCAACTCTTGTTTTTCAATTTGGAGCTTGTTTGGTGGGTGCTAGTAGTCCTAAGTTTGTCCCATTTCGCTCATATAGCCAAAGTGCTTATTGGCTTTTCATAGCTTATCGCTTGGTTTCTTTGCATAATTTAGCTTCATTTTAATCTCTCTAGCTTATTTTCATCTGCTTTAAGCCTTTGTTTCATCTGTTTGGCTTATTTGAGCTTATTTCCACCCAAACAAGCTCTTTTGTCCACTGTTGGGTCATAAGCTCATCAAATTAGCTTATTAGTGTTTTATAAATTTTTTGTCTTTATTAAAGTTTCTTATTATTAGTATTTAAGTAGTTTTCAAAAAGAAAAATCACAAAAACATCAATATAAAAATAGTGATAGCGTTTATTTAAGATTTTTAGCTTTTGATTTTTCTTTTCAACTTATTAATAAGCAAATCTTGTTTTTATAGTTTTCTTAGGTTTCATTATCATTTAGGATTTTAGAAAAGTTTCATTTTTCTTTATCTTTTTAGTATTTATTATAATTTTAATTAGTTAAAAATAGTAAATAATTAGTAATAAATAATTAAAAAGTCTAAAAAATATCTTTTCTGTTTTAAAATTAGTTTTATCATATTTTAGATTTTTCAAAGTTAAAATTTTATTTTTCCAAGTTTATTTTGTATTTTCTAGTATTTAAGTGTATTTTAAATAATAATTAATTAGTAATAATTAAATAAAAAGTGTGAAAAATATATTTTTAGTTTTAAAATTAGTTTCATGGTATTTTAGATTTTTCAGAATAATAAGTTTAATTTTCTAGCCTTATTTCCTATTTTCTTCTATTTTAGAGTATTTATTAAATAGTTAAAATAGTTTTAATTAATAATAATTAATTAAATAGTGTTAAAAATAATTTTCCTTTTCTAATAATTTTCTTTTATTTTAGGATTCCAAAATGTCATTTTTATATTTTTAGGTCTTTTATTTCTTAGTTTTCACTTTTTATTTTGTGCGTCTGCGTAGTTTTAAAACTCACGCTTACGTTTCTTTGATCCGGTTGTTGTGCTTTCCAATTCGTGTCCAATTCTATTCCAAATCAATCAAGAGTGTAATTTCTAATCACAACCTTTACGATCACTATCCTTAGTGATCATCCCATCATCTGAATCGGTGTTTAACACACCATTGAGTCTCCTTGGGACTAAACGACCGGAATTCACTATATTCTCCGATCTTAATTGCATTTGTGTCTGAATAGTTTTAAGTCTTTAGACTTGACTGCTTGGCACGAATCAAAATTTTAGGCGCCACCGGGAGGCTTTAGCGTGTGTCTAGCCATTTTCGGATCCATTGTTGCACATACCCACCATTTGTAAAAAGTTTTTGTAAAGTTATAAGAAAAAAAAAAAAAAAAAAAGTCATTAACACTTTTCCTAAAGTGTTAAAACACCAAAAATATAAAACAACAAAACAATCGAACGTTTTCTAATTTGTATTCTCTTTAAGGTGATTCTTGAAGAGATACGATTTGGATAAACGGGACGATAACAAAAATATTGTCCAAAAGTTTTGAACCCATCTGCACAAATCTAACCTACGTCTTTTCGGTGGTACTTAATTGAATACATAAAAATCAACCACCGCAAATCAAGGCAAAGCACTACCTAACTGGGGTGCGACCATTAATAAGTTCCCGAACATCGATTTAAAACTTGCCTTTGTGTCACTTGTGATTTGGTGTACCTTTTTCAAAGAAGCCATTTCATCCGTGATTATTGGTTAAGTTCACTTGTGTTTTGCCTCATTTGTTTTGAAAATTGGTTTTATACATAGTGCATGCAAGACTGCTCTTCCGCTCTACAAGTCCACTTTTAGAACTTGGCAAGATTCCTCGAAGACGTAGAGGACGCTCACTCCTTCACCGTGATCGAGGAACGTCTACCACCACCACCTCCGCCGAAATGGCGTATTTAACGTACTATGGCGGAAATGCTCCAAGCACCCACCGAGGGTTATGGAGATGCCATCGTTTTACCGTAATCAATTCGATCACTTGAATTGAAGACACATTTGATCCAACTTGTGTCTACAAATCAATTCCACGGGTTTGATCGAGAAGACCAGTATGCACACATCCGTTGGTTTAACAAATTGACTTCAACTATCAATTATAAGGATGTTCCACAAAAGTCATCAAGTTGATGCTTTTTCCATTCTCTCTGAGGGACAAATGGTTTGGTGGAAAAAGAACCCCTCGATCTATCGAAACTTGGGAGGATCTTGTTCAAAAGTTTGTGAACTACTTTTTCCTCCATCAAAGACGACTAATCTCAAAAATGAAATTTCGGATTTCGTCAAAATTTCGATGAAAACTTTGAGAGGCATGGGAGAGATTCAAAGATCTCCTCGAAATGCCCCCATCATGAATTCACGAGCTTCAACAAGTCAATATCTTTTACAATGGGTTGAACGGTAATGATCAAGATTCCTTGAATGCAGCCAAGCGGAAATATCTTGAATCGTAGACCTAAAGATGTGATTGAGATTTGCGAGCAAAAATCAAAAGTTCCTATTTCTCGCAACAAAGTCAATACTCCTAACACTCCGCTCCTTCATCCAAGAACTCTTCGAGTTAGCACTCGATAGTCGCTCTAACGGATGCCATCCGTTGTATGATTAAGGATGTTAAGGAAATCAAAAGCGAAATTCATAAGCCCGAGCTACCAAAGCCGTAAACAAGGTGTGTGAAACTTGTAGTGGTCCACACGCTGCACTATGATTGTCAAGCAACCGATGCTTCCTTTTACCAAGCCCCGTAGCTTGGTGAAACCACAATCAATACCGACCACATCTTTGAACCACACTACCGTGCTAACACTAATCGAGCACCACCGGTTTTAACCAAAATCACAACATGCAAAACCGAATCAAAACCAACCTAGAATGAACCAAGGTTATCAAAACCAAGGTAATTTCTATCCGCACCCAATCAAGGTTTCCATCATCGGGAAACCTTCATCAAAACAATTTCAATCGAGGGAATCAATTTCATGGGAATATGAATCCTAATCAAGGGAATTTTGGTCATAATCAAAACATACGACCTCAAATTGTCCCTCCAGCTCCTCCGTTATTACTCCTCCAGACCATCATCCGATGAGTTATCAAGCGGTTTATGAAATCCCAAGATGAAATGAACCGGTTGTTGGTCGGTCGATTGTCGATCCGAAGAAGTCTTTAAATGATCGACCCTCGGGCTGTGTACTTTACCGAGCAACACGATCGCTAACCCGAGGGGCGATGCTAAGGCGATCACAACCAAGTGGTGTTTCATACCGGACCTGCTTGTTCCTACTACCTCTACTTCTTCTTCTTCCTAAGGTAGTGGACGGTGAACCTCCAAAACACAATGGACCTCGACTCCAATGCCACCTCCACCAAGCCAATGAGTCAAGTTACCAAGGAAACAATGGACAAGGTGCATAATTCAAGCCCACGGCACAAGACACGTCCAACCTTCTGTAGTCCATCCTCAAGTGGTCCGAAACCCCGCCTAATCAAGGAGTTGTTTTGAACCTCCAGCTCTGTTGAGAATCAATCCAAATCTTCTATTCCTTACCCATCGCGCTGAATGAGCAAAAGCTCCGTGAAAGCTAGTCATCAAATGGATAAATTTTTCCAAATTTTCCAAGAGTTACATTTTGACATAAGCTTTGCGGATGCTATCATGTTGATGCCCAAGTTCGCATCTACTCTCAAGCACATGTTAAGCAATAAGGAAAAGTCGTTTGAAATGGCTAAGACTCCTCTTAACGAGAACTCGCGTGATTATTCTAAAGAAGCTTCTGAAAGCTTGGAGATCCCGGAAATTTCTCTTACCTTGTGTATTCCTCAGAATGGTTGAATGCTTTGCCCTAGCGAGATCTTGGTGCAAGCATTAATCTTATGCCATATTCGGTGTGGAAGAAACTTTCTCTCCTAACTCACTCCTACATGCATGACTCTCGAGCTTGCGATCGTTCCATATCCCGTCCTCTTGGCATTCTTGAGGACGTATTTGAAAGTAGGAAAGTTCCATTTCCCACCGACTTCGTGGTTGTTGATTTTGATGCCGATCATCGGGTTCCTCTCATTGTTGGTCGAGGATTCCTAAGAACGGGCCGTGCTCTCATAGATGTATTTGAGCAAGAAATCACATTGCGTGTTGGTAATGAAGTCACACCTTCAATCTTGACCAAACTTGAGGTACTCCGCAAACTATGATTACGAATCGGTCAACCGAATAGATATCATTGATGTTGCTTCGACGAGTACTCTCAAGAAGTTCTTGGTTATTCTCATAATTACGTGAGTGGGATTCCACCACATCTTCTCAACCTATCATAGCCAATTCTACTCCTTCTATCACTCCATTTGAGGGAAGCGACTTCATCTTAGATGAGATTGAAGCATATTTGGCTAGTGATTCTTCCTTGGGAAATTGATCACGCTCAATTGATATTGAGGGGATATACTTCTTATTGAGAAGTTGCTCAATGATGATCCATCATCACCCCTCATCCCAGTGATTCAATCCCAATTGAGATTAATCAAAATGAGATTAACTGAGGAGATATTCTTCTTGAGAAAGTGTCAACTGGATACTTCTCTTCCTCTCCTCCCATCAAACTTCATAACGAGGAAGTCAATTCGGTTGAGAAAATCAAGAATTTCACGAGGTTGAGCTTAAGGACTTACCTCCTCATCTTGAGTATGCATTCCTTGAGGGTGATGATAAATTACCCGTCATTATTGCTCGAGATTTAAGTAAAGATGAAAAAGTCGCCTCATTACAATCTTGAAGTCACACAAGCAAGCAATTGCTTGGAAACTCTCCGACATCAAAGGTATAAACCACGAGTTCGTACTCATAAAATCTTGATGGAGGATGACTTTAAACCCGCAGCTCAACATCGAGGCGAGTGAATCCAAAATCCATGATGTTATCAAACAAGAGGTTATCAAACTTCTTGATGTTGGATTGATTTACCCGATCTCGAGATAGTCCTTGGGTCACCCAATTCATTGTGTTCCAAAAAGGGTGGCATTATCATTATCACAAATGAAGATAACGAGTTAATTCCAACTCGATTGGTTACGGATGGCGTGTTTGCATCGACTATCGTAAGTTGAATGACGCCACCGTAAAGACCATTTTCCTCTACCCTTCATGGACCGGATGCTTGAGAGACTAGCGTGGAATGAGTACTATTGTTTCCTTGATGGTTTCTCGGGTTACTTTCAGATCCCTATTGATCCACGGGATCAAGAGAAGACCACATTCACTTGCCCATACGGAACTTTTGCCTACAAACGTATGCCTTTTGGCTTATGTAATGCTCCCAGCACGCTCCAACGATGTATGATGGCCATATTCCACGACATGATCGGGAAACAATGGAAGTGTTTATGGATGACTTCTCGGTCATTGGGGATTCTTTTCAATCATGTCTCTCCCATTTAGATAAAATGCTTCAAAGGTGTGAAGACACCAATCTTTGTCTAAATTGG
Organism: Chrysanthemum lavandulifolium; assembly: GCA_022545495.1. Lineage (NCBI taxonomy): Eukaryota > Viridiplantae > Streptophyta > Magnoliopsida > Asterales > Asteraceae > Chrysanthemum > Chrysanthemum lavandulifolium. Next base: position 20,621,235 of record CM040246.1, read on the forward strand.
GAGAAGAGCCACTTTATGGTCAGAGAAGGCATTGTCCTTGGCCATAAGATTTCTAAGAACGGGATTGAGGTAGATAGAGCAAAGGTCGATGTTATTGCTAAATTACCTCATCCTACTACCGTCAAGGGTATTAGGAGTTTTTGGGTCATGCGGTTTCTATCGAGATTCATTCAAGATTTTCCAAAATCGCCTACCTATAACCCATCTTCTTGAAAAGGATGCTCCTTTTATCTTCTCACCCGAGTGCATCGTAGCTTTTGAAACATTGAAGAAAAAGCTTCTCAAGCACCCATTCTCGTTGCTCCCGATCGGACTTGCCTTTTGAGCTCATGTGCGATGCAAGTGATTTTGCTATCGGTGCAGTCCTAGGGCAACGAAGAAATAAGCACTTTCACCTATTCACTACGCAAGCAAAACTATGACCGAGGCTCAAACTCATTACACCACCACGTAAAAAGAGCTATTAGCGATGGTGTATGCTTTTGAGAAGTTTCGCCGTATCTTATCTTGACCAAATGCGTAGTGTATACGGATCACTCGGCTCTTAAATATCTCTTTGCAAAACAAGATGCAAAGCCGAGATTGCTTCGTTGGATTCTCCTCCTCCAAGAATTTGATATCATCATACGTGATAAAAAGGAGCCGAGAATCTAGCGGTGATCATCTGTCGATTAGAAAACCCTCACCAAGATGTTTTCGAGAAAAGGATATAAATGAAACATTTCCTCTCGAGACACTCAATGCGGTTTCTTTTCGTGGAAATTCTACCACCCCATGGTTTCTCGACTTTGCAAATTACCATGCGGGTAACTTCATTAATGAAAGGGATGTCGACCCAGCAGAAGAACAAATTCTTCAAAGATGTTAAACACTATTTCGGGACGACCCTTTCTTGTTCAAAATCTGTGCGGATCAAGTCATCCGACGGTGTGTTTATGGACAGGAAGCTATTGACATTCTCAAAGCTTGCCATGCTGGACCCACCGGGGGCCATCATAGTCCAAACTACACCGCCAAAAAGGTGTTTGATTCCGGATTCTATTGGCCCACAATCTATAAAGATGCCCACGATTTTGTCAAATCTTGTGATGCTTGTCAGCGTCATGGAAACATATCTCAAAGGAATGAAATGCCGCAAAATGCCATTCAAGTTTGTGAGATATTTGACATATGGGGTATTGATTTTATGGGGCCGTTTCCATCTTCTCGTGGTAACAAGTACATACTCGTGGCTGTTGACTATCTGTCAAAATGGGTTGAAGCAAAAGCTTTACCCACCAATGATGCCCGAGTAGTTGTGAAGTTTTTGAAATCTCTGTTTGCCAGGTTTGGAACTCCGAGAGCGATAATCGCGATCGTGGTACACATTTTGTAATGACCAATTTGAAAGAGTCATGCAAAAGTATGGTGTTACCCATCGTCTCTCTCGCATACCACCCCAAACAAGTGGGCGGTGGAAGTTTCAAACCGTGGTATTAAAAGGATTCTTGAAAGGACGAGAGGCGAGAATCGTGCATCCCGGTCGGATAAGCTTGATGACGCACTGGGCCTTCCGTCTGACTTACAAAACACCAATTGGGTGTACTCCATACAAGCTAGTGTACGGAAAAGCATGTCATCTTCCGATCGAGCTAGAGCACAAGGCTTACGGGCCTTAAAGCATGCAAACTTCGATATACGAGACATAGGTGATCATAGAAAAGTTCAAATGAATGAACTAAATGAACTTCGTGATCAAGCTTATGAGAACTCTTTGATCTACAAGCAAAAGACAAAGAAGATCCATGACTCCAAGATCAAGAACCGCGTTTTCAACGTTGGTGATCGAGTCCTTCTTTTCAATTCCAGTTGAAGATTTTCTCGAAAACTCAAGTCCCTACCGGTCGGTCCATTCACTATTGCTAAGGTTTATCCTTATGGTACCGTTGAGTTATCTCAACCCGATGGTCCTAATTTTAAAGTGAATGGTCATCGAGTTAAGCATTACTTTGGAGAGGACATTCCTCCCGTGGTTGTCCGGATTTACAAACATTCCCCATGAACCAATAAATGCGGGATCGAGTCAAGCTAGTGACTCGGTAATCAAAAACATTAGCATGCACCATATGGGTTTTCACCCATAATTACATCTTCTTATCCCTTTCTACCACCCTAGTGTGGGGAGTTTTCCCATCTTGTTGTATATTCTCAATCTTTTAAAAAAAAAAAAAAAAAAAAAAAAAATCCTTTCTAAATAAATGGCCGTAATATTTCCCTTTAACGTTCTTTGTTTCGCATAACACCGCGGTACTTTGAATATTGAGGGCAATATTCATTTCTAAGTGTGGGGAATTCTCACGAATTTCATATATTATCTACTCAATTCCCGTTTTTGGCCAAAATTTTTTTTTTGGAGTAAGTGTTTTACACTTTCTCATTTAGGTTATCATCCGCTTTGTCTCAGAAGACAAAAGGATTGGCTAATCCAGAGCAAACGGCTCTTGGTAAAGATTTCTCAAATCCGCTTATATGGCTTGCAATTTGCCCAAAATTGTATGGTTCTTCACTCCCATCATCCTCAAAGATAATGAGTGGCTAGCCCGCAAGGTTATGGCTTGTGGTAAAGGCGAAGGAAAATCCATAATTGGTATTCACTCACCAAAGATAATCCCGATAATTTATCTAAGAGTTGGCTAGTCCGTAAGGTACGGCTTCGGTAAAGACACATCAAATCCGTTATATGGTTTATGATTTGCCAATAAATCATCCGGTTATCGTTGTACCAAGATTCTTACTTGAATCAAAACAATTGGCTACTCCGTAGTGATGGCTTTTGGTAAAGAGTTTTCAAATCCATCAAGGTTTTTCAAATCATTGCTAGGGACTAGCAATATCTCGATGTGGGGATTGATGAGTTTCCAAATACTCATCATTTTGTGTAATCTAAACCGCAAATTCATCTGAAAACGCTCAAAAACACATCAAAATGATCAAATTATCACAAATCGTTGTTTTATGTGTTTTAAATTCAAAAATATCAAAATCGATGAAAAATGTATAAAGTTTGCAAAATTGGCGCTTTAGTCCCCGAGTTTTAAAAGTTGTCAAATCTAGTCCTCGAAATTCAAAATGTGGAAAATTATCATTCAAGGTCCTGAAGTATTCCAAGTTGTTTAAAATGATCCTTGAATGATTCTTTGGTCAATTGGCAAGAAAGGTCCCTAAACTTTGAAAATTGCAAAATAGTCCTTGGACTTTAAAAATAGATTTTATGCAAAAAGGGCCTTTGTTTTATCAATGTTTGTCAAAATTGGTCCTTGTGAGAAGTTTGGAAATGTTCACTTTCAGTCCCTCATGTTTGGTCAATTTACACTTTTGGTCCTTATTTTTAAAACAAACCAAACGGACACTTACAATATCCATAGCCCAATCTCAAACCCAATATCCAAGCCCAACTGATTTTGACCCTTGGACCTTGACCTCCAGTCCACAATCCTTTTGACCCCAGCCACTAACCCAAATTGGACCCCCCCGTGTTATTAATACTGTGGTCAACGCAAGTCAAAAACCACTCCTCGCGCCCAAAATACTGGTCACTGTAGCACTGCCTCTCCCATTTCTGTTTACCCAAAACCAGACCTGGTTTTCACCCATTTTTCTTACCACTCCCATACCATGTCCCCTCCTAACCCTCTAAACAACAAAACTCTTAATTATCAAAACCAAATCCATTAATTGTCTTAACTCGCTTGAAGAAATTTTGGCGTAAATTGCAACTTGACGGTTATGATCAACTTGAGAGATCCAATGGTTAGATGTTGGTGGGAATCAATCAAAAGCACATGGGAATGATGTCAAGTCTATAAAGAGGAGAGATATGCAATGTATCAAAGATATCTAGAGTAGTCTTTATTTTTCATAGTCGCTTTTTAGCTTAACTTAAATTTCAGATGTACTTTTCGCTTTTCAAGCTTTGTATCTCAAGTTAGTATTGTAATATAAACCTTTTCAAGTACAAATTTCAAGTTTCAAGTTCTTATTTCAACTTATGCAGTTTTTATTAAAAATTCTCATTAGGTGTTAATGTTGTTGAAAGTTGTTTGTATGGATTAGAATAGATCACTTAAGCTCCTAGAAAGCTTAAGCAAGCTTTTAGAAACTCTAAAATTCAGTTTAGAAGAAAAATCAGAAATTCACCAAAAATCCAAATTAAATACTTCAAAATTAAAAAATCACTTGAAAAGGGTGATCACAGCTGGAGCAAGGTTTATTTTGGATGGCCTTGGGTTAGTGAACCTGTGGGGGTTCTATAGGAAGTTCTATTTGGTCATTGGTTCATGGTTTTCAGTTGGATTCCCATTTGTAAGCTTCTTAACCATTTTGGCATATTACTGTTATAGTTGTTATTTAGCTTAAATTTCTGTATTTTTGTGTTAATTAGTTATAACTTAGTATGTTTGATCATTAAAATCAATAGGTTGTTTACTTAAATTTGTATTTTGCAATAATCTCACTTTGACAGTCAAACTAGCTTAGGTCTAAATTCTTGATTTCTAGTTGTTAGTGTTGTTGATTTATGTTTCCTTAGTTCTAAAAAGTGAAAATACAAGGTCCGAATTCAAGTTTGTAGTTTCTAATTGTGATTTGCTTTGTAAAAGTTCTTAATGATCATCCTTAAGGTGTGTTTGGTTTAGTGTGTTTAAAGGTTCTTTGGACTTTGGCCTTGTTGGAAACCCGTTTTACTTGGTTCAAACAACTCATACAAGTCAAGATATCAAGTTCTTATTTGCAAAAGTCAAAATTTCAAGGAATCATTCATATGTGCTTCTCGTTGATGCTCATGATCCAAGATTTTGATATTGTGTTCACAAGTTGTTAATATTGCTCTATTCAGTCTTAAAACACCTTAATACAACATCATCGATTTCTAGATCGATTAAAACTCACTTTGGTCAACTTTTAGTTTTCTTAAAAAGTCAAAATTTCATAAGGGTCGTTTTTGATTAAACTTAGGAATTTCACTGAGGGTTTAATAGTGAGTTTCAGTTTATAATCTTTGGAGGTATTGTAGTTTGGTTGGTGTAGAAAAATACAAAAATGATAGTTCTCTGTTTCTTAGCTTTTTAAGTGCTTAATTAACTGCTTATTTGAGGCACCTGTTTCACAAGTCTGCCCTGTGCACAGAAGTGGTACCAACTTCATAAGCTTGCATTAAGCTCATTACCTGTCCAATTCTAGTGTTCTTTGGTTCTTTGGAAAGCCAACTTGGTCATCTTGAGGACCCAACTCTTGTTTTTCAATTTGGAGCTTGTTTGGTGGGGCTGCTAGTAGTCCTAAGTTTGTCCCATTTCTGCTCATATAGCCAAAGTGCTTATTGGCTTTTCATAGCTTATCAGTTGGTTTCTTTGCATAATTTAGCTTCATTTAATCTCTAGCTTATTTTCATCTCGCTTAAGCCTTTGTTTCATCTGTTTGGCTTATTTGAGCTTATTTCCACCCAAACAAGCTCTTTTGTCCACTGTTGGGTCATAAGCTCATCAAATTAGCTTATTAGTGTTTTATAAATTTTTTGTCTTTATTAAAGTTTCTTATTATTAGTATTTAAGTAGTTTTCAAAAAGAAAAATCACAAAAACATCAATATAAAAATAGTGATAGCGTTTATTTAAGATTTTTTAGCTTTTTGATTTTTCTTTTCAACTTATTAATAAGCAAATCTTGTTTTTCTAGTTTTCTTAGGTTTCTGTTATCATTTAGGATTTTTAGAAAAAGTTTCAGATTTTTCTTTATCTTTTTAGTATTTATTATAATTTTAATTAGTTAAAAATAGTAAATAATTAGTAATAAATAATTAAAAAGTTTAAAAATATATTTTCTGTTTTAAAATTAGTTTTATAATATTTTAGATTTTTCAAAGTTAAAATTTTATTTTTCCAAGTTTATTTTGTATTTTCTAGTATTTAAGTGTATTTTAAATAATAATTAATTAGTAATAATTAAATAAAAAGTGTGAAAAATATATTTTTAGTTTTAAAATTAGTTTTATCATATTTTAGATTTTTCAGAATCATAAGTTTATTTTTCTAGTCTTATTTCCTATTTTCTTCTATTTTAGGGTATTTATTAAATAGTTAAAATAGTTTTTAATTAATAATAATTAATTAAATAGTGTTAAAAATAATTTTCCTTTTCTAATAATTTTCTTTTATTTTTAGGATTCCAAAAATGTCATCTTTATATTTTTAGGTCTTTTATTTCTTAGTTTTTACTTTTTATTTTGTGCGTCTGCGTAGTTTTTAAAACTCACGTTTACGTTTCTTTGATCTGGTTGTTGTGCTTTCCAATTCGTGTCCAATTCTATTCCAAATCAATCAAGAGTGTAATTTCTAATCTTAACCTTTACGGATCACTATCCTTAGTGATCATCCCATCATCTGAATCGATGTTTAACACACCATTGAGTCTCTACTAAACACAATCCACTATATTCCCGATCTTCATTGCATTTGCGTCGACGGTTTAAGTCTTTTAGACTTGACCCGGAAATCGTGGTGGTAAAGGGTTTTGTGCTAGTCATGCAACTTCCTATCCATGAGATTTTGTTAAGACTAATGGCCCAATCCTATATGTCATAAAAATTTAAATTTGGTGCCAAAATTACCCTAACCGACATTTCCTCATGGTTTATTACACAATCACAATTGGACAAAGCAAATAGTCAAGGATAAGCATAGTTTCAAAGTTCCGCTTTATTTTCCTCCCTACACTTAAACCGAACATTGTCCCCGATGTTCCCGAAGTATCAAAGTTATGATAAAGAAGGTAATCAAAACGAAGAAACTAGTACTCCACGATTAGCTCGGTAGGATCCGTGTAAAGTGGTGGTTAAATCCTTTTCAAGAAGAATTATTGCGTGAAAAGCTCCTTCCAATCTTATGTAACTTCTTCGACAAACTAAACCTCGCACACTTGAAGAAAACAAACGAAACCTTCGCGTAAAATCGGTAATAGTATATATAAGACTCGATTTAAACTAGGATATAATGCTTGTGGAATGGATGTTTACAAATTTCTAAGAAAATTAAGACCGGAAAATTCCAAAATTTATAAGTAGCTCGAAAATGAGAAAAAAGTAATCGATGTTTTACTCCTTCACGTCGGTTGCAATCGACACCGTCAGTTATCCCGACAAAAAGCGGTCTCGATTTTACGGAAAAATTCGGAAAATTTACATCTTTAGAATCTGGAAAATTTTCGCAAAAACATACATTATGACTCGATACAAGCATTTGACTCGAACAAACAAACATATATATCTTTTATTTAATTGTTATTCTCATGTTTACGTTTCTTTTGAAAACGTGTAATCCTCCCTACACTTATCCCTTATGTAAAATACCTTTATATGTAATTAAGACGAGGTTAAAGACAAAATAAAGCATTTTACAAATTCAAAATGAGAACAACAATTAATAAAAGATATACGACACACAAATGAAAATGAAAAACAAATACATGGGTTGCCTCCCAAGAAGCGCTTGTTTTGTTCGAGTCACGAGCCCGACTCTACCCTTATTTATCGACAAAGGGAAGTTTTCCCTACACTTAAGTTTAATTGAGGGTGATAGTAGCAACACACCCTCGGGTGGAAATTTGCTACGTGAGGAGAGGTGATGGGTGATTTATATGCTCAAAGGTGTGCTCTATTCATTATAACCTTACCTAAGTCTATTGGTGTAGCGGGTGAATCAAATCTCTCTCCTAAAATGGATCATTTTCTATCAACTTCAAAAGATTCCTAGTTAAGGATCCATCTTGACCTAATAAACCCGGTTTAAACCCATAGTGTTTCTTGTTATCAACCATGAATGGGTGATGTAAGTGTGTAAGGTCATGGGTTACTCCTATATTAGCTTCTACTCTACATGGCCTAGAATCTACCACCTTTATCAAGCAACTACCGGACTATCTATTTTGATGGGTGGATTGGGGCCTAATTCAATTCCAAGATTCACATCTAAAGATGGAAAATTGGGTAAGGTTTTTGGTTGAGGCTCGGTTCATCAAAATTAGGAACTTTCCTAGGACTAAGAGAGGTCATGACAACAGCATCTAAACCTATATTCCCTAGTGGCGTTTGGTCCAAAGGTTCTACAATCGGGTTCCTATAGTCTCTTCTACTTCTTCCGGTATGTTATAGGCGATGTGTGTTCCTCAGTGATGGTAGGACTTGTGGGTTATCCAATGGGATTGGATTTTCTACTCTATCCTCCATCTTATCAAGATCACCTATGTATTCATTTTGTCTTGTGGTAGCGCCTAACCATGAAATGCACCTTGGTACCTCAACTCTAATCATATCCTTCCTAAACAACCTTTCCAATCAAGTTTCCAAATTGAAAATAGGTCTAAAGATTCGTTTTTGGGTCCCATGTTCCACTTCTAAATTGGGCGTGAATCTCAAAGGTTTCCCATGCATTTGAACACCACGTCCCCAAATATCCCCATCGCTACATAGTCAAGTCTCCTTTGGGTTTAGTGGGCGTACGAGTGTAAAAGAATTGTAGTGGAAACAAGAATCAATACCATGATAAAGGACTTTTGTAATAAATATTTAATTCGATTCCACGCCTCGTGAAAGGATTCATCATGATATTCTTGGAACCTCAAGATCTCATTTTGGAGTGGAAAGGGTAGATTATGTAGTGGATTTCGTTGATTAGGTGACAGTTTTGCGATTCGCGTTCTCCATAACGGCTAACGGAATAGTTAATGAAAATGGTTACGAACAAATGTCACGAAGAAGGGGATAGACTAAGAGAAAGCTAAAATGAGAAAAATTTACTTGATAGGAATCAAGCAAAGAACCTAAACGAGGTGGACTACTAACTAGCTATTCTATTCCCGGCGTGGCGCCTAAAACTTGATAACGCTACACGCGTCATTCGGGGTCAAGGAAACTTCCTTTTCTTGAGCAAGTTTTATAACACCCAAGCGTGAACCTAATCATTGTAGTGTAGTAATTAGGGTAAGCCACGGGTATTGATATCATTCTCTAAGGAATAGGAATGCTAGTAAGAAGTTACTACGCTAAGGTTAAGGTTGAGGAAGATTATTTTTATCTTTTATATTTTATGAAATGGAAAGGTACGAATCTCGGGTATTGGATTTGGGGTTTGGTATTTCTACCGATTACTCTACTATTATATAATTATCTAAACTAAGGTTGTGGAGTCTATGTCTAATTAATGTGTGCTCGTATGATAGTTTAAAGATGTGTTTACTTAGGTTGTATTACTCCTTAATTATCTCCTATTGATGGTTGAGTTGTCACGCCCTTATTCCTAGTTGTGTTGTGTGTCTAAAGTTGTAGGGTATGCTTTCTCCCAACTCTTTGAACTTACCAAAGGGTCTTGTCTACAAACCCACTAGGGATGATAAACTCCTACTCTAAGGCGCTCTTTGGATGGTTTAGCCTACAACTACTCGGTAATTATATTCTAAGGTTCACAAAGATGAATCAAGCATTAAGTACACAATGAATGACCTATCGCATTACTAGATCATTAATCAACTAAGATAAGAAACAACCAATCAATATTCAATAATTAAGTTTCATACTTCCTAAGCAAACACACAAATAAATTAGCGGGACATGGAGAACAAGCAAGCATACACACAAATAATCAAAGACATAATTGAATTAATGAAGTAAAGACTTATCTTGATGTAAGATAGGGTTTAAAACCCTAAAATCTGTACAAGACACCTTAGGTTCGGTTTTAGTTTTACTCCAAAAGACTCTCCACAAAAGACCAAAAATTCGGATTCTATATATAAGATTACATATGCGACGGCGTCACCTTATGTTTAGTGACCGTCGCCGTCATTAGGGTTTCGTTTGGCCACGTTAACATTGCGACGGCGTCACCTTATGTCCGTGGCGCCGTCCTCTTCACCTTCGACGTCGTCTGGATTGCATCTAGGCCGTCCCGAGTAGTGACGACCTACTCTTTCACAACCGGACGTCGCCACTTGAAAATACGAGTTTTGAGTCCCGTATCGTCACAAAATCTTGGGACGGCCGCCATTAGCACCGACGCCGCGCCTTCTAATTTCAAAGAATCGTGAGTGTCTCGATTTTGACTTTGGCCATTTTCTTCATATATTCGCCTTTTCATCCAAATAAGTGCCATTCCAAAGATTTTGCCTTCAAGAGACCTAAAAGTGAAAAGGAACGATATTAAGCAATAACGGATACAAAAGTGATCAAATAAGGACTAAAACGACCCCTCAAAATGGTACCTTTTAAAACCTTATCAAAATACATTAGGTTTTTATTTGCTGTTAGGTGGTGATGATTCTTATTGAAAAAACCCCGTTGTAAACTATAAATTATGTTGTAACCATGAGCTGTGAGTTTCATTGTAATAGTGATTGCTTGTGAATCTAGTATTGTGGAAATTATTTCTTTACTTTGTTTTGTTTTGGTATTTCATCACATGTTTCACTAATAATTATTTTTCTTCCTTTAATCAGTCAATATGCACATGTATTTCATCACAGGTTTCACAAAAAAATCTGCATTTTTGTCTAAATGCACATGTATTTAGTATACAGTAGTCGATTTAACCTATGCATAGTAGTGCTTGTCGCGGTAAATAGTAGGCGCATCATTGAGAATCTAATGAAGGTAAGCCTATGTTGATATGAGACGATCTCTGTTGTTCATATTAGTCTTCAGCTTTTTTCAAACAGACTCAAGTCATACATGCAACTTTCCGTATCCATGTTGTTGCAACGGCCTAGTTTACATGTTTTTGTAAAATGTTTGTATGGTTGCTAACGGAATCTAAGTTGCTTTTGCAGCATGGATTATTTACCAATTTACATTTTTGGTTAAGTTCAAGATCATTGAGAGATTGGCCACTTTTGATGTGTCGGTAATTTCTTATGAGCGTTCTTTTTAAGTCATCCCTATTAATTTAGATTTATATTAGAAATATTTTCTAATTTATTTCCACATTTCTATAGTTGTGGATCATAAATATTTTTACTAGTTGACACATATGTGATGAGCCTCACTCTTCTACTTTTCCTTATTGCTGCTTATAATTGGCTTGGAGAAAACGCTTATCAGAACCTGTAAGTAAATTGTTCCTTACTACTATACTGAAACAATGATAAATGTACTGCTATGTTTAAAGGGCTGCGCATATGTGTTTTCCTAACGGGTGACCTTGTTTCGATGTGAATATTTTTTTGGCTTAAGATCTCAAATTTTTGGTGGCATAAAGGGTTGTTTGGTTGGGTCATAACTTTTGAATATGAGAGAGTTATGTCCGATTGTTATTATGTGTGCATATATGTTATGCTAGTTGTTAAAGAATATGTTATTATTTGCGTAGATATGTTATATGATAGTTGGTATTTAAAAAAGAATAGCTTTTGAGTAATTATGCATATATGTTATGCTATTTTATTTACCAAGAATAGCTTATAAGTAAGTGTGCATATGTGTTTTGCTAGATTATGCATATATGTGACACTAATTGTTATGATTAAACTGCATCATTTGATGTAGAAAATGATTGTGTATATGTGTTTTGCTAATTGTTATGTTTAAATAATTTGTTTATTAATTGATTGTGATTGTAGGTACGAGTATGATGAGCAATATGAAGATTGCACATGTGTTTTGTATATACTATCTAACGAGAAGATAGTTATGATAAAGAAGTAAAGAGTAAAGACATAAGTGCACATAAACTAACTTGAGTACGTATATACAAGGGCATATGGATGAACTCAAATGCACATATACATACAAAGAAACCGAGAGTCTCAAATAAGGGAGGATACATGTGCATATACGGCAACGCTGGTTCTGGTTCTGTTAAATATTTGTAGACATGTCTAAACTTTCATTTGTTATTTACTTTTAGATTTTTTTTTATTTGAAATGTATATCATATGATTAGATTTTGTGTGTAATTTTTTTTTGAAATGTATACAGTACATGTAAACTATTTTTGTTTCTCATTCCAATGCACTTGTGTAAATATTTATAACCAAAATACATTAGAGGTTTAAGCAACTTAATACTAAGAAAACATATGTAAAATTTCATTGTCTATAAAAAACACATATGCACCAAACATTTTGAAACTATGTACGATGTAAAAAGAAACTATTTATATATAAAAAAAAAAGTTCCTAAAATCTAGGAACTAAAAAAATGATTTTTATTAAAAAAAAAATCAAAAAGAAAATAAAAAAATGTATCTTTACCATTATACCCTTTTGAATTAATTAATAAAAACAAATATCCAAAAAAATCTGATTGGTTGATGCTGGTTCTCGCAGTTCTCGACCTTTTTTTGGTTCTGAATTTTTTTAGTCGATTTGTATAAATTCTTTTTAGGCTTTTATAAAAATTGTTTTGTTAATTGATATCTTAACCTAGAATTGTATATATGTTACGTGAATTAATTCGTGAATAATTGTTATGCGACATGAAATTGTATGCGATCTTGTGACTAATTGAATAAGTGTTATGTTATATCTATGATGAGACATGCATGTTCGTCATGGATGGTTGTTGAATTATTAATTGTTAAGTTATTTTCACATTTTTTTGATAATTCTTAAATTGGGAAGACTCCAATATATATATATATATATATATATATATATATATATATATATATATATATATATATATATATATATATATATATTAATGAATCAATTATGTGCAATTTGGTATATGTTTGACTATGGCTTACGCAATTGATTTATCGATACATGTGGCTCACTTGCCTTAGTAAGTAAAAGCCCTAGTTGACATATACATAATTTAAGCTAGAATTGATTATTAATAGGTTTTATCAAATAAGTTGCATGTGGCTATTTGTTTACACATATTAATTGTTAGTTATGTGCGTATTGTTTTAGTTGTTTATTTTTTATTTTTTTACTTGTTTTTTTATTATGTTTGACAAGTTTTAAGCAAAGGGTAATTTCATGAATAGAAAAATAAATTGGACTAAACAATGGTGAAATTTGATTTGTTTTGAAGAGTTAAAAGAATTTCTTAAGGTTAATTGAGTGATGAGTTTAGTACAAATAGTGAGAATGACTCATCCAATTTTGACATACTATAAGAGGGGTATAAGGAGGGGAGCGCATTAAATTGTGACCCGAAAGAATGAGGTTAATTGCTTCGCGCTAACTAAATTCTCCGCTTCTTTGTGCTTCAAATTGGAGTTACCAAGTAGGCTATTTTATGTACAAAATTATCTTAAGGGCGAATTAGCTTTAATTCCATGCGCCACCTTGTGGTATTATCTGAAATACTAAGTCTTTAGACTTATGCAAAAGTATGATATAATGGACGATAATTAAAGGTGAATTCCTTGATTAGTGAAATCAATACCTCAATAAAAACTTTGTTAATTTAATCTTTATGAATTAGTTAATAAATATGTTTTTATTAAAATTTATGCTACTGGGATGAATGTATGACATTTTGTACATATTTGATTTGACACCATAAATCAAAACTAGTACCCTTTAAAATTAAGTTAAGTGCCATCTAGTTAAAGGAATACTTGAAGTTGCAATTTCGTCATGTGGGAACTTGGCGAGATTGTGATGGAAAGGTAAATCTTCATGTTAAGTCGGACCTCAACTAAACACATTTGCGGTTCTTTAAATTAGATGACTTAAATTGAGTAGTAAGTGAGAACTGAATAAGGCACGCGATGGGGATAAAACATTTTACATTTTCAATGTTGTTGGTAATGTAAATCCCATAATTATCTGGAATTGGAAAAGGTTTGCCAATTATTGTTCGATAGATCACCTTATTATGTGCTTTCGTTACTGGTAGATCAACTGATGTAATGGAACTATGATAATTTGGATCCTAGTTTTTCGAGAAAATTCTATGGTTATATGTTTATTACCTTGGGTATTTTTATTTTATTGAAAAGTTGTATTATCGAAAATACTAATATTTGAAAAATTTTTCTGTAGAAATGGCTCAAAACGATAACACCACACTAAGTTCTACGTTCAAAACTTTCTTTGAGCGAGAAAAGTTGACTGGCTCACAAAATTTCAATGATTGGCATCGCTTTTTAAGAATTATCTGTAGAGTGGCTGATAAGTTGGATTTATTTGTACAAGGCATGCCCTGCTTAACCCGAAGTCGCGCCGATGAGGAAAAGCGGCGTGAAAGTTGAATACAAGCGTCATAATGAAGTGGCTTGTTTGATGTTGGGAATGATGGCACCCTCCTCCAAAAGCGGTTTGAAAATTTCTTCCCTTTGACATGATCAACGAACTCGGAAAAATGTTTGAGAAACCACAAGTTGTTGAAATCTTTGATTTGATTGATGCACTTCACGGTATGGCGGGGAGAAGGTAAACCCGTAAGTGCACATGTGTTGGAAATGAAGGGTTACATGAACCAACTACAAGCACCGCATAAAGTCTATGAACAAGACATGGTGTGAACTTAATCAATAGGTCCCTTAATAAGGACTTTAATGGTTTTGTTCGTAATTTCAATATACATTGCGTGGGAAGACAAGAATCGAGTTACGCATTGCTTATTGATTATGAAAGGGTTACCTCAAAAGGCCCCTACTCCCGGTACTTGCTATTCAAGGTGGTAGGATCAACAAGCCAAAACCAAGTCACGAACAAGAAGGGTAAAGGAAAGGAAAAGTTGATAAGGGTAAACAAGTTATGGCCTATCAACTGAACCAAAGGAATACCTCCTCGGAAGAAAGAGAATCCTAAGAAGGATCAAGCTTGCCACTCCTGTAAAGTAGTAGTTCACTGGAAGAGAAAATGTGCTCTCTATCTCGATGAATTGCGGAAAAATAAGTTGAAGCATTATGGGTCCTTGGGCGCCGGTTCTTCAGGTAACTTATTTATGATTGAATTATTTACTCTGCAAGGGATGTGGTATTCACATTTGTATCTATGCTACTGGATGTATTTACTCTTCAGGTAACTTATTTAATCATAAAATTAATTCTTGTATCTATGCTACTGGATGTGGTATTCACATTTGTAATACACTGCAAGGGTTTAGAGTGGAAAGGAAGTTGTCTTATAGGGAGCAATATCTGTATGTGGGCAATGGAGCACCTGCAGTTGTTGAAGCCATAGGAGTGTTTAGTTTAGTATTGCCTTCCGGCTTAGTGTTGTCATTAAACAATTGTTATTATGAACCTTCTATAATTAGAGGTATTGTTTCCTTTTTTATTTTGTTGTATCTTAGTTTTACTCATACTATCACAAGTAATGGAATTTCAGTTTCTTTATATGGTGTATTTTATTTTAATGTTATTACTGTGAATGGTGTGTTTGAGATTGAGATGATTGGGAATGTATCCAACAATAATAATTTGATGTTTAGCATCAATAAGAAAATGAAGTTAGACTTGAATTCTTCTTATATTTGGCATTGTAGACTTGCTCAGATAGGCAATACTGCATGCAAAAGCGCAACGTGAAAGGCTTTTGAAAATATCAATGATGAATCATTTGATAAATGTTAGTCGTGCATATCTGGGAAGATGATGAAGAAACCTTTTCATAGTAATATGGAGAGGACGTCTGATCTACTTGGTCTAATTCATTCTGATGTGTGTGAACCACTTAGACACGTTTCAAAGAGAAGTGCTAGCTACTTCTTAACCTTTACTGATAATTTCAGCCGGTATGGTTATGTTTATTGACTTAAGCATAAACATGAGGTGTTTGAAATATTTAAGGTTTTTAAAGCAGAAGTAGAGCTGCAATTAGGAAAGAAGATTAAAGATCTTCGATCCGGTAGAGGCGATGAATATTTAAGCCAAGAAATTAAAGATTACTTAGCTGATAATGGAATTGTCCAGAATCTCACATCTCCATATACTCCACAACAAAATGGTGTATCTGAGAGAATAAATCGTACATTGTTAGACATGGTGCGATCAATGTTTAATCTTACAACTCGCCTTATCCTTTTGGGATTATGCTTTAGAATCAGAGTTCAGATTCTAATATGGTTCCCACCAAGAAGGTTGATAAGACACCATATGAAATATGGCATGGTAAAGCTCTAACTTGTCTTATTTAAAGGTCTGGGGTTGTGAGGTGTATGTTAGACGTGACTTAGCAGATAAACTCCAACAGAGATCTGTAAAGTGTATCTTTGTAGGATACCCTAAGGAAACTATGGGTTAATACTTTTACTATCCAACTAAAAATAAAGTAATTGTTGCTAGGTATAGAGATTTTCTTGAAAAAGATCTCGTATCTCAAGAATTCAATGGGAGAGTTTATGATCTGGAAGATGATCATGAAGATGCATTACCTTCGAAAACACTAACGCACTTCTGTAGAACCCGATAGTGTGGGTCCTCCACCGAAGTTGAAGTGATTCCTATTCGTGAGATCCGTAGGACTACGCGCTTCACTGAACGTCTATGTCTTCACGTAGAAGTTGAGGAAACTATATTGGGGATCTTGGAGAGCACGCTAATTATAGAGCTGCCACGGCTGATCCTAAAAAAGACAAATGACAAGCTACAATGAATGGGAAAATGCAATCCATGAAAGATAATGAAGTATGGGAAGAGGTTGACTTACCTCCAAATGCTAAGGTAGTTGAAAGTAAGTGGCTCTATAAGAAAAAGACTGACATGGATGGCAATGTACACATCTATAAAGCTAGTTTGGTTGCTCAGAGTTTTACTCAAACATATAGGGTGGATTACGAGGAGACATTTTCTCTTGTAGCAGACATTAAATCTATTAGAATTCTCATAGCTATAGCAGCGTACTATGACTATGGGATATGGCGATGGATGTCAAAACCGCCTTCTTAAATGGTCACTTAGATATATGAAGCAACACGAGGGTTCGTGAATCCACAATTTCAAACCGTGTATGCAAACTTCAATGATCCATTTATGGATTGAAGCAAGCATCAAGGCAGTGGAATAAGAGATTTAATGAAGAAATCAAAAAGTATGAATTTGTTCAAAATCTTGATGAGCCATGTGTATATCACAAAGTTAGTGGGAGTGATGTAATTTTCCTTATCCTATATGTTGATGACATATTAATTATGGAAAAAGAAATTCCAAGTTTGCAAAGTGTTAAGGCATATCTTGGATAGTGTTTTTCTATGAAGGATTTAGGGGAAGCTGCATACATTCTGGGAATCAAAATCTACAGGGATAGATCAAAGTGGTTAATTGGTTTAAGTTAAAGCGCTTACATTGATAAAATATTGAAGAGATTCAATATGCAAAATTCCAAGAAAGGATATTTGCTGATGGAAATAAAGCATGGCTTATGTAGCGATATGGGTGCTTCAACACCTGCAGAGGTGGCACACATGAAGAAATTTCCTTATGCTTGACGAGGGATCTATCATGTATCTTTGTGAGATGCACCGGGACGGATGTGGCGTTCGCTCAAAATATGACTAGTTGATATCAACAGGATCCGGTGAACTTCATCGACCTGCATTAAACATATTCAAGTATCTTAGGAATACGAAGATATGTTTCTAGTGTATGGTGGAAATCCATATACGAGCTTGGTTTCTGAGTTTCGTGATGCGTCCCGGCAATGTGATAAAGACGATACGATGTCTCAGACGGGTTATGTCTTTGTCATTACTAGAGGAGCAGTAGACTAGAAGAGCAAGAAGCAGAGTACGATAGCGATGTCTGTGACAGAGGCCGAATACATAGCTGCTTTGGAAGCTGCAATGGAGGCTGTTTGGATTAGGAAATTCATTTCAGGGCTTGGTGTTATGCCTTCAATTGAATAATGATATGTATTGCGACAATTCTGCTACAATCATATTTGCCAATGAACCTAGAGTCATGAAGGGCACCAGACATTTTCTACGGAAGTATCACTATGTTCGGGAACAAGTCCGCGAAGGTGAAATTAATCTACTGAAAGTTCACACAGATGACAACTTAGATGATCCTCTCACTAAGGCTTTACCTATAGAAAAGCTTACTGAACTTGCAAATGGCATTGGACTTCATTTGGCTAATAGTTTCATGCATAACTGTGATTAGTATTTGGATAAAGAGTATTGGAAATATTTATTATTTTTAATGAAATAAATTATTGATTATGTTTATGTTCATTTATAATATTGTTGTCCTATATTTTCATGTTTAATCCATGAGTAACTAAGTTATTCTAAATTGTGCATTGTCGCTTAATGATATGGGAGTATCATTAAATTAAGACAAATCGAGTGATTTAGTAGAATATACATGAAAGTATAATGATGTGTTGCATGCCAATTTCAGATGATATTCAATGAATTCAATATAGGACTTATCCCAACTACATCATTTTACTTTATGGATATTGTTATTAAGTAAATCATGAATAGTTATCCTCAAACGTGAGATACCAGATAAGTGTCATGAATGTAGTGC
The DNA here is from genome assembly GCA_022545495.1 of Chrysanthemum lavandulifolium. NCBI lineage: Eukaryota > Viridiplantae > Streptophyta > Magnoliopsida > Asterales > Asteraceae > Chrysanthemum > Chrysanthemum lavandulifolium. The sequence goes on from CM040246.1 coordinate 20,639,692, forward strand.
ATTTCTGTGGAACAACTTAACGCTAAACGTAACTGGTAGTCATAAGGGTTGTTTTCAGAAGTGTTGCAAAGTTGTGAGTTATTCTTGTAGTCAAGATAGAATTTGTTCCTTCAAATTTATTTTAGATTTTAATACTGCTGGGCCCCTTGTAGGGGTGACAAGATATTTGTGCGGCCGCACCCAAGATCTCCCCTGAATATGTTCAGAAGATTTGGTAATCTTGCTCAATCACTTAAAACGAGAAACAGAATGGTTGAATAAAGAATGACTTAATTCCCATATCTTTATTTAACGTGGTATTAGAAACAAAAGGATAATAATAATGAGAAATCATTAAAAGGTTTTCCAGAAGCCTTACTCGAGTCGTGCTAGAGGCATCGAAGTGTTTCCAAATGCTAACCGATGTAATCACACTATTAAGATATATCCAAGTGGGAGTTGTTGGTTTTATGGATATAAAATAGTAGTCGTGAGTTAGGATCGAACTCGAGACAACGGGATTACATACTTTACGTATGAGAATTAAAGTTATAATAATTAAATATTAAATGTTATATTTAGTTATTATTTACACGGAATGCATAACGAATGTTAAGTAATTAAAAGTAATGGACTAACGGTCGTTAAATGTTAAAGAAAAGGACTAAAAGTAAAATTAAATGTCAAGAGGGTTCTAGACTCCTTTGGGGATTCAATACCGATCGGCCAAAGGGGTTTCCAAACCCAATTCAACCCTAACTTGGACACTAGGTTTCTTTTGGTATATATACAAGGCCTAGGTTCTTTGTAAATAAACTCTTGTACACCTAAACCTAAAACCTAAACTTGTTAGTGTGTTTTCTTAGTCCAAACGATCGACTCTTATCCCTAAGAGGTCGATTACTTTGATTTTCCTTAAGCAATTTTTTTGTGTTTATAAAACTAGAATTACTTTAATTTGTTATAGTACATGTGTACAAGAACGTGGTACTTACACACTATTGTAAGTATCTTGGATTGAATTGCAAAATCGGTAAGGGGCAATTCCTATAATCCTATAAACCCTAAGTATGGTTCATCCTAATTGCTAGTTTGGGAATTGATTCTTGTTGGGCTAAAATCAAAAGGTATGCATACTTTATGTATATGTTAATTAGTTATTTATTATGTTGTCCCAAATGTGAGTCGATATATGAAATTGCAAAGTAAAAATCTGAGTAACTAAATCGTCTAACTAACGTTATGTTACATGTACATATGTATATATAGTGGTCGAATGGGTATGACCCAAACACCATGTCTGTTCGAAAGGGTATGTTCCAAACGACACAGCCCTTTGGGTGTTAACTAACTTTCTAATATAATTAACTTAACTACCAACCAAAATAACTAACTTTCGGTTTCTAACTTTTTGTCTGACAACGTTGGTCCTTCGAGTTTCTATAGAAGCAAGGTCGAGATTATATTGGTTCACATTCTCCTCCTTAATCTTGATTGTTGCTTCGTCCTAAGTCTTGAACTCCGAGCATTTGTCGCATAATCACGAACTTAGTCTTGGTAAAGCTTTTGTTAAGATATCTGCTCTTTTTAATTCTCCACTTACGTGTTTCACATTAATATGACCATTCTCTATGCATTCACGAATGAAATGATAGCGAATGTCTATGTGCTTGCTTCTTCCATGAAAAACTGGGTTTTTTACGAGTGTTATTGTTTATATATTGTCAACTCTAAGCGTTATCCTTTTCTCTTCCCATCCAGTTAATTCACTAAGTAAACGTTTTAACCATAAGGCTTGACATGCTGCTCCAGTAGCCGCCATGAATTCTGATTCACATGATGAGAGCGCCACTGTTGGTTGCTTTTGAGTGCACCAAGTAATAGGTGACTCTCCAAAATAAAATACTATCCCAGTAGTTCCTTTTCCTTGATCGGCGTTGATTTCATAACTCATCCATCAGTAACTCGTAATCTTGCACCGCCTTTTTCTTGTATATTATGCCATGCTCCTTTGTTCCTTTGATGTATCGGATTACTTGTTTCACCGCCTTGGTGATGATCCTTGGTCTTGCATAAATATGCCGAGTAGTCCGATCGAGTAACTAAGATCCGGTCTTGTATGTAGTAAGCACCGAGACTTCCAATTAAGCTTTGGTAGTAAGTTGCGTCAACCGAGTTTCCATCTTCCGCCTTGACCAACTTAGTGCCGGATCCATTGGTATCTTCGTATCATTACTAGCCGACATACTTGTTTCTTTCAAGATCTTGTTAATATATCCTGTTTGCTTGATTGTAATCTCTCCTCCTGTCTGTGTAACTCTTATCCCAAGGTAATAAGCTAGCAATCCTAAGTCGCTCATTTCGAATTTGTCTTTCATCTGGGATTTGAACAAGTCTATTTCCTTCTTTGGAGTGCCCGTGATTATTAAATCATCTACATATACTCCAACGATAAATGTAGAAGTCTTGCTTCTCTTTGTGTAAATTGCTTGTTCGAGATTACATTTCTTAAAGTCTAATGACTTTAAGGTTTGATCAAGCTTCACATTCCAAGCTCTTGGTGCTTGTCTTAAGCCGTACAAAGCTTTAGTTAGCTTGTAGACTTTTCCTAGGTTTCCTTGTTGAATGAAACCTTCAGGTTGTGTAACATAGACTTCTTCCTTTAAGTCTCCATGTAAAAATGCTGATTTTACATCTAAGTAGTGTACTTGCCATCCATGATATGCTGCTAGTGCTAATATTAAGCGAATTGTCTCTATCCTAGCAACTGGTGCGAATACTTCGTCGGAGTCTATTCCTTGTTCTTGTACATAACCTTTTGCTACTAATCTTGCTTTATATTTGATGAGCTTTCTTTATGCATCTCTCTTGGTCTTATACACCCATTTGAGTCCTATTGCCTTCTGATTTGTTGGCAATGTTGTAAGAGTCCATGTGTTGTTTTTGTTGATTGAATCTAATTCAATCTCCATGGCCTCAATCCACTTCTTATTTGTCGATGCTTCCTTGTAATTACGGGGTTCTTCTTCTGTGAAAAATAAGCTTGGTGCTTCTACTTCACGTGCATTTTGGTAGATTTCGGTTATGTTCTTGAAACCTTGTATCGGTCTATCATCAAATCTATGGTCTGAGCTTCCTAATGAGCTAAAAGTAGCTTCCTATTCTTCCTCTTCTGAATGTGCGTTGTAAGTGTATGTTGCTGGTGTGATTGATGAGTCTGGTTCAGGAATTGGTTCATGTTCCTGATACGTTTGATCATTGTTTTCTGTGTTGACCGGTGTAGGATTTTCATTGTCAACTCCTTCTATCACAAAACTAGTCCAAAATGTCTCTTGTGTACTTGTATCTTCTTCATTATTATCCTAATCCCACAGTTTTGTTTCCATAAACTTTACATCCCTATTAACATGTTTCTTCTTTCCTATTGGATCATATAACCTACATGCTTTTGATCCTTCCTCTACTCCTAAGTAAATCATTGGTATGTACATCATCCAGCTTCTTCAAGTGAGGTATCGTTATCTTGGCATAAGTCGCATCCGAATATTCTTAGGTTTTCCAGATTCGGTTTTCGTTGTAGAGTGCTTCATATGGTGTTTTATCTTCCGTGGCTCTCGTAGGTACCCGTTGAGTATATAAATGGCGTGTTTGATCGCTTCGCCTAAAAATTTAAGGGTAACTTCATCGCTTTCATCATACTCCTAGTGGTTGATAACACCGTCCTAGTTCTTCTTTCTACTACATCGTTTTGTTGTGGTGAGTATGGTGCTGTCAATTGTCTTGCTATTCCATTCTCCTTACAGTATTTAGTGAATTCATTTGACGTAAATTCACCTCCTCTATATGTTCTTAGCATTCTTAACTTCAATCTCAACTATTTCTTGTTCTTTGTTTCTACATCCTAGTCGTATAGAACCTCTACCATTTATCTCTACGTACGATCCATCTCCAAAATGAACGCGTCCAGTGATGCTTTCGTTTATATCCATAAAATGACTCTTAGTTCCCTTCATATGGTTACTTGCACCATTATCTAAATACCATATGCTAGCAAATGTTGTAGCATATTTTTCGGGTTGTACTTGTCCTTCGTTCAACAAAACTTCTTCATGTTTAGTTTCGTGTGTAGTCATTAATAGTGATGGTTCATCGTCTTCCAAGATAAGGTTTGATTGTTCCTAGGTTGTTGGTATTTTTTACATTCTTTCTTGTTGGGAATTACAATTGAGTTGATAAGACAAAATAATATGAAAGATGAAGGACTGTTTATGACAAGGAGGAAAACTTTAATTACAAGAATATACTGAAGATCGTTTACTTTGTTAGGAAGATATTCCTGTATTATTCTAACTAATCTCCTTGTAACCCTAGTATCTCTACTTTATAAAGAGATACAGGGAATACGTTTTGAGTGTGTGTCAACATGTGAACACCAAAATTTTGTGTGTGTGTGTACAGACGTTTTATGGGAAAACATCTAGGGTAGTTTGTGTAGCCTCAAGATCAAGTAATTGATCCTGTTATTGTTGAGTAACCGTACTACCATTGATCAGGTAGTATTGAAATTTGTGTTGGTTGTGTTTGTAATAAAGTAGAGATGATGACGAAGAAACCTTGTAGCAATAACATTTATATTTTGATTTATCCGCTACGTGTTATTGTTAGTTGTTATTGTAATCCTAGATAAGGTCTAAAAAACCTCGAGCATCGATTCTAACATTTCTTAAAATGTCTGTGTTTCCCACAATTGAAACATTTTACCTTCTTTTTATTCCACTCACTTTTATTCTTATTTGAATTTTCGTTGTGAGTTGAGTTTTCTCCATTCGAGTTATCTTTGTTTCTATTATTTTTCCAGTTTCCTCGTGAGTAGTTTGATCTGCCTCTATATTTGGTAAATCATTTTCCATTTCTAGAGTGTTCACCTTGTGCGAACAATAAGTTATCATGGCTTTCTACTTGTCCTCCCTTTCAGAGTTTTATTCTTTCCTCGAATGCCTTAAGTTTTCCAGTGATTTCATCTAAGGTAATGTCGTCGAGATCATTTGTCTGTTCTATGGATGCTACTATTTGAATGAACCTATCTGGTGTGGAATCTAGTAGTTTTCGTACTAAAAGTGATTCATCCAAAGTTTTCCCTAATTCGTTAGCCTTTGTGGCATAGCCGTTTAGTTTAGCCGCAAATGCATCCACCGTGTCGTCTTCCTTCATCTGAAGGGTTTGAAATCCAATCATCAATGATTGTAACCGTTCTTGTTGCACTCTTTCTTCTCCAACGTGTCTCCTTTTTAATGATTCCCATAATTCATTTGCCGTCTTACAACTTGCTACTTGTAAAATCACATCTTCGGTCAACGCTTGATATAGGAAGGCCGTCGTTGCCTTATCCTTCTTGTCATCTACTTGCGTGTTTTCCTTTGGTTCTATTGCTTCCCATAATCCTTGTGCTTCTAGTATAACCTTAATTTGTATAGTCCAAACTGTGTAGTTTGTGTTTTTCAGTTTAGGGCATTGATATTGTGCAATCGGTGTTACGGGTTTTGGTGTTGTGTTAGTATCATCACCGGCCATTTCAATAGTTCTTATTATCTTCACTTTCTAATCGTATGGGAAATTCTAACTTAGTATGGTATTTCTACTATTATGGGAAATAGAAATAGTTATCTGGGAATCCTAGTAGTACGAGATCAATATATAGTTTTCGGGATTTCCTAATAATATGAAATAAATATCTATACTATCTAAAGTATAATAGAAATCTAGAAATTTGAATTTGTGGCCTCGTTGTTGTGTCAAAACACAAACGTATTCCCACTTGTGTGTCGGTACTCTAGTATTATACCAACCACGCTCTTTCCTTCCCTTGTTTTCTTCTCCAAAGCAAATCATTGTTTCTTGATGTTGTCGAATTTTTCTTTCAATGAATCAATCAATGTTCTTCCTTATTCTACCACATTCCACGTTGTCCTTTTTCTTTTGTGTCGACTTGGTACAAGCGTGCCCTAGACCTCCTTTTTGTCTCGGCCTTTTCCAAGAAACACCATACGTGTTCTCGGCTACAACCAACGTTCGTTGTTTGTTGTTGTTTTTTTTTGGTTCCAAGTTCTTCATAAGTTTTCAACAAATATCACTCGGTATTTTACCAAAGCAATTCGTTTGCTTTCCTTTTCTTTCACTAACACCAACGGTATTAGTTTCTACGATCAAACAAATGAAAGTTGTTTGTCGTTGCTGCTGTTGCTTGTTCCTTTCTAACGTTGTACCACAATACTTCCTTGTTTCTTTCTTAAATCCACATTGTACCATCAACAAATTCTTAATACCCGTCGGTATTCTTTTATCAAAATAAGTGATCGGCTTGTTTCCTTTTTTCGTTATAGTTGTTGTTCTTTATTGCTAAACGCCTCTCCAAACAATCCTTGATTGTTTCTTTGTCTTTGTATACCTTTTCGAATCTACAAGTAACTCCTTTTTCTTTTGTGAATCTCGTTGTATTTTTAAACGGTTTGTTATACACAAGATTTCCTTCTTCCTTGACATCGTTCTTCTTCTTCTTGTCGTGTTGTATAGCAACAAGGTTTTTCTTCTTCTTTGTTGTCGTGTGCAAGTCACCAACAAAGGTTTCCTAACAATTGTTCTCTTCTTCTAAACCTTCTGTTGTCGCGTACTGAGATAACAACAAAAGGCAGGCCACTATTTCGTTTGGTGTCCTAACGTTTGCAATTTCGACAAGATAAGTCATATACTACTTCCTTGCATCCTTAGTTATCCAGGAAACGTCTCTATCGTTTATACGTCGCGTGTTTCTTTCTTCTCTGGTTTCTTTCGTTTCTCGTTAAGAGTTTTCTGGTTTTTTTTATGTTTGTAACGAGTGTGAGGCTCTGATACCAAATGTTGTCCCAAATGTGAGTCGATATATGAAATGTTGGGAAATTTAGTGCACTTGTGGGATTAGTTCACACCTGGTTTTGGGTAAGAAGGTACGGAGTGTACACCCATGAGGTCCCTGAACACCATGACTCAATAGTGGTTAGTATTACTAGTGTATTGGTTACTACTTTTAGTGTAGTAACTGTGGTTCCTGCTGGTAGTGTATTTGGTTCCTGCTGCTAGTGTATTGGTTACTACTGTTAGTGTAGTAATTGATGGTTCGTGCTGGTAGTGTATTGGTTCCTACTTCTAGTGTAATGGTTCCAACTAGGTGTGAACTAATGGTTCCTAAGGAAACTTGGGAGCTGAGTTCAATGTGGAAAGCTGAACATTCAGTGGACTGGAGCACATGGTTTATATAACATCCCAAGGTTGTGCTCAGAACCTACTGAAAGGAGAATGAAGTCTTTACTTCTTAATGGCTAATTTCTTTGAAAAGTGCTTGGCAGGAGCATGAATAAAGAGGAACCACCTATGTGAATGTTGAAGTTTTGCCGCTTCAGGGAGCTTTGGACTTTTGGCTCTTACAACATTTAAGAATTTGGATATGGACACATGGCTTGTAAGGTGTCAAGAGCAATTAAGTGTTTGAAAACTTGTGTGTATTTTATCTTCAGGTATTCAAATGGGTTGAAGGGTTCAATTCTTAGAACACCCTGATTCTCGAACATTTGAACGTGTAATGTACTAAGATGGAAATTCAATCCTCAGGATATTTTCGTTTATGCACATGTTTTGTTTTATGTTTGTTTTTCTTGCAAAGGAAGTGAACTAAATTTGGGGAGGATTGTTGGAAAATTTAGTGCACTTGTGGGATTAGTTCACACCTGGTTTGGGTAAGGAGGTACGGAGTGTACACCCATGAGGTTCCTGAACACCCTGACTCAATAGTCGTTAGTATTGCTAGTGTATTGGTTACTACTATTAGTGTAGTAACTGTGGTTCCTGCTGGTAGTGTATTTGGTTCCTGCTTCTAGTGTAATGGTTACTACTGTTAGTGTAGTAACTGATGGTTCCTACTGGTAGTGTATTGGTTCCAGCTGCTAGTGTAATGGTTCCTACTGGTAGTGTTGCAGTGATTATTTGTAATAGCTTTGACTCATTCATATGGCTGTTATGACTGCTTTATGACCACGTTTAATTGGTCATGTAACCATTATTCCTATGATAATGAAGGCTTATTATGGGTGATTAATTGGCCGTTAATCAGTCATAAAGTTCATTGACTAGGAGTGAGTATTCTCTACTATAAATAGAGATGGACTTTATCAGCATGATGATACTAATAGATATACAATACCAGGAGAAACAAACTGAAAGCCTAAACACTTATAAGCGCAAGGGTTATTGATTATGCCTAATTCAATAACAAACATTTGGTCTTACCCCAAGTAGATATTCGTGTAACCTGCATAGGGTCGAATAGTTTACTTTGGAAAGTGATCACATGATTCCAAGTGATATCCGAACCACCTAGTGGTATTATAACGCCTTTGATTATCTTACCCTCGCCACTGGAAATAACCACTAACAATCAAAGTAAACTATTTGTGATAATCAATGGTCACATCGCAATGAATGACATGGCTTCAAACTTTGCCAAGTCGGACAAGTTTGAAGGGTGGACTTTAGGAGATGGCATAAGAAGATGCACTTTGTCGCCAGCATGAGTGTGGTCTATGTTCGACCACACCTATTCCCGATGATGGGGATTATGCTATTGGAATGATAAAGAGGAGGAGCAAATGGGAGAATGATGACTACATTTGCGAGGCTTAATTCTCAATGGTATGTCCGATTCACTCTTTAACATTTATCGAATTTTGAATCTTCCAAAGAACTATGCGATTCCTTGGATGCCAAATATATGGTCGAGGATGCATCAAGTAAGAAGTTCCTTGTAGTAATTTCACAAATTACAAAATGACCGATTCAAGACTAGTTATGGAACAATACAATGAACTTCTTGGTATACTTGGAAGGTTTACACAACACAATATGCACATGGATGAGGCTATTTCACTCTTGTGTCATTGATAAACTTCCCCTTCTTTGAAATATTTCAAGCATACCTTGAAACATAAGAAGGAGGAGTTAACTCTTGTCGAGTTGGGCGGTCATCTCATGCATTGAGGAATCTCTCAAGGTGCAAGATCATGACAAGCCAAAGAGTAGCAATGTTATCGGTGCATATGTTGTCAATATGGTGGAGCATAACAACTCCACCGTGTACAATGACAACAAAGGCAAACGAAACATCATGATAACACAATGGCGTATCCTAACAAGAAGGCAACACCTACTTGTTGGAAATGTGGAAAAACTGGTCACATTAAAAGGGATTGTTGGATCGATATACTCTGACCAAACTAACTATGTATCTTGTAAGGGTTTAGCAACCTTGGATAAATCCTAAATCACTAACAATGAAACACTGATATAACTTTATTAAGTATGCGGAAACTACTTCAATAAAGCTAAGAAGAATAACTTTAAACTTCAACGATTATATTAAAACCAAACTTTAAACCTGCTTGTTATACAGATTCACTAACAAACCTAAGCTAAATAACTCTAATATTGTACTTGCATGTAAGTTCTAAATCACATTCATATCTCTAATGCCAATCTAGGGGTCCTTTTATAGGCATAAGGAGTACCCTAGTCGGTTTACAATTACAATCCTTGTACGACAAGTAATACTAATTCTAATCTAAGAATATTCTAGAATTACATAATAATCCTTGAACGATTTGCATAGCAGTCCTTTAGCCTTGCAGTACTTTGACGCGAGCAGTACTTTGACTTTCATTAAGCAGTACTTTGACTTTCTTCAGTACTTTAGCTTTATATCCCAACAATCCTCCCCTAACTTGAATTCTACTTGCTTGATTTCAAGTTCCTTTGTATCTTTAACTTTAACATCTTTGTTTTCAAGGAAAGATTGTGTCTTTATTTTCAGATTTGTCTTGTACTCTATGTGCTTGTATTATCATCATCAAAGTAATCTTGATAAGCAATACTTTTCAAAGAATCATTATCAAGAACCTTCATCTTTTCACTTTCTCAAGAATATATGGCAAAATGTACATCGATCATAAAGTTTCGACTATTCTCATCACTTCCAGTGTGTAACTCCTGTGAGAGTGAATCATTGAAAATTTAATGGATTTTGATGTCTCTTTACCAAAGCCATTAACTCGAGTAGCCAATGTTTAGTGTGTAAACCATGGTACATTGATAACCATATGATTTTTAGCAAATCATCGCCTATCAACGGATTTGTTAAGTCTTTACCAATAGCCATTTGCTTTTGGACTAGTTAGTTCTTACAACCATGGTGAACTAATTACCATATAAATGGTTTATCCTCAGCCTTTACCACAAGCCATTTTCTTGTAGGCTAGCCAACTCTTCACTATTACATATATGGTGAGTTGAAAACCATACAATTTTTAGTAAATTGTCAACTAAAAACGGATTTGATAATCACATCAGAGCCGTACCCTCATGATGAGTCAAACTATTTCTTGTTTATTAAACATGGTGAGTTGATTACCATCAGGTGTTACTCTCAAAACAATTTGTTGATGATATCTTGTACTTCAAAAAGTATTTTGCACTTTACAAAAATTTCTTATTTATTTCTATTAAAAGACTTTATCGGTTTTGAGTCGCAAGCGATTTTGAGAAAGTATCGTTTGTCCAAAGAAGACTTTGTAAAGTACTGATTTTTCAAAAGATATATATATAATAAAAACCATACCAGTATTTATGCATCATCATCAGCCAAAGTTGTCCATTTGATAAACAACTCAATCACCATAAGAGCAGTTTCATTCTCCTGTTCAACCTCCATACCATGATCTATCATCCTGATCATAAGATCTCTTGTAAGTGGATATCTTCTTTCTGCTAACATATGAATCATGGTCCCATCTTCTAACTCCAATACATGCACTCCTTATTCTTCAAAGAATCTCCAGCTTGTGATATCCCAAACTTCTTGATTATTCTAGATTGCATCAGTGCTTGTTTCTTCTGTTTCCCAGATAGTTATAAGATCTCCCAGCAAGACTAAGCCGACTCCAGTTGGTGGAATATGCTCAAAATAATCTTGCACTAGTTGATACAGATGAAACAGATCTTATCTATCTATCATATGTAGTATGTCCCACAATGAGTTGAATACTCTAAAACTTTCATCTTCTCTATGAAACATAAGATAGTCTCCTTCTTTTGATTCTACAACTTCAAATGTAGACATCTTAGACTTCTTTACTGCAACTTCTTTAGACTTAGGATGCTCAAAATCAACAACCCTTAGATAATTCCTCATCTCATTAACTGTATCTGTTCTCAATTGTATTTTCTTTGATGGCTGTTCATCATCAGTTGTTCTCTTTCTCTTTAAGCTTCTTTTTCTTGCATCCTCATGCTGCTTTTCATCATCAAAAGAAATAATACTATCAACTTGCTTTTGATAAGCCTCTCTAACGGCATCATATAAGTCTTTCATCTCTAAATATTTCAACTTATGTAAACTAGTATATCCTTGACTCTTCAAATAAGCCATCTTAGCATTTCTTTCTTTAGCAATACTTTGTGGTCTTTTTGGTATAACAGGTTGCTTCACTGGTTTTTCGATTTCAGCATCTAATTCAGCTTGTAGCTTTCTAGCAGCTTCTTCATTTTTAGCTACCTCAATAGCTCTTAATTCTGCCAAAGTAAGCTTCTTCTTTTTCTTTGATTCTACCAGTTTTCCTTTTCCTTTATCCTTTGGATCTAACTCTTGAGTAGGTTGAGACGATTGCAAGACTTGAGGTTGTTCTTCAACTCCAGGGATACTAATACCTCTTGGTCTTGACATGTTGAGCATTATCCGAGCAATGGTCTCATCATCACTAGCGTGATGTTCTACTTTAGAGGTACCACTTCTTCTTCATGTAAGACCGTGAAGGACCACTTCTTCATCAAAATTTAATGTTCTTGGTGTAATAAGCTCTTGCCTAAAAGTTCCTTGCAGAAGCAAGACCTTGATCACCAAAGACTTTGAACATCAAGACCTTGTTCACCAAGATTTTGAATACCAAGACTTTGTACACCGGGCCTCGAGGATCGGTATCTCGAGGCTCAAGACTTGAGGCTCAAGACTGAGGCTCAAGACTTGAGGCTCAAGACTTGAGGTTCAAGACTTGAGGTTCAACATCTTCATTCAAATTCTCTTGCTCTAAATTCCTCCCCAATTGGAATGAAGACTGCTTGTGAAGCTTCTTGACCTTAGAAACCTTCTCAGATTTCTTTCCTTTCTTCTTCTGAGACTTGACCCACAACTTGTGATGTTGAACTAATGGCCAGACAAAGTTCTTCAATCTTCTAAACTTCGTGTTCAGTTTCAAAAGTTGTGCCGCTTGAGCTTCATAATCTTTCTTCAATCTCAATAGTTCCCTTGTCAAAGCATCGTTATCCAGAACCTTACCTTCAGAAGTCATAACTCCCTCATCTCCTCCAGATGTTTGAGACCCATATGTGGAAGTAGAATCATTGGGAGATGATGGTGGGTTGACATTTGGTTCTGAATCATCATGGGCGACTTGCGAGATGCGATTTCCTTGAAGCAAGATGTTGAGGCACTTGTGTTCGGGGATGGAGCAGTATGTTGAAAAGCGGTACCTTCCCTTGAAAGTTGTAAGATATAACTTTCACATGCACATCAAACCATAACACAAAGTAGCATATAGATGGAATTCTAGAGAGAAAGTTAGAGGTTTAGGGAACTTAGTGAGAGAAAGTGAAAGATATTATTATGAGCTCCAACTCTCTACCTTGGAAGGTAGAGAGTATTTATAGTCTTACATAACTCGCCACACTTTGGGCGTGGATCGTGCATACAGGTGGTAAAGACCCGTCCGTCCTCCACGGTGATACTTAACTAAATACTACTTAACATAAGAATTACTACGACTACGAGCTTAACGATTACATATACTTGAGGTGACCGACTCTTTAATACCGGAATTTCTAATTCCTAACAATCTCCCCTAAGGAGGTCACCTCAATCATGTACCAAAAACACATTGAATACAAATAGATATTACATTAACAATTGATCTTGTATTCTTGATGTCGCCCTTGCTCCTAAGCTCGTAGGCATTGATTCTTCACATTGCATGTTTGGTTACTTCAAGTGGAGGTCTTTACCGATCCACGTGATGATAAATTTGAGCCATCTTTGGAGATCATCACTATCAACAATCTCGACACATCCTTTGTGGTGTTGGTATTTTGTGATGTTGTGACTTTGGGACCGACATGCTCACATTCGGATCATGAAATCTTCTCATCGTAGTAGCGGAAGCTTTAGTTGATTCATGATATTGGCGCAGCAGAAAGGTAAGCATGGAGTGAAAATATCGTAGTCATTGATGCACTAATCATGATTTCTTTTGAGATGAATGTGTTAAGTGAGCATGCGGTGGATTGACCGCTTCATTCTCGATCACCGCAAATGCTCGGGCGTTCTCGCATACAACAAGCTAGCAATAAATCGCACGAAAGTGTCTTTGATCACTTCGTTGAATTGAGGAACACGCCCACGGTTCCCGCTGATCAAGACAAGTACCGCCTGCGATCGTAGGATTCCTAAGAATCTCCTTGATGTGGTTTCAGCTTGTTCTAGCTGTTCTCAAACCGAACATCTCAAAGAAGACAACACGGAGTGAGTGAACCAAATAATTTTAAGTCCACCGATTGATGGAAAGAGATTTGAAAACAATCGTATTGCTCAATAGAAATTGTTTTTGCAATACAACAAAGGTTTTATTGAAAATCAATTATCAATCATAAAAATACCTTTGGTTTAAAAATGAGTACACAATGATGTGCTAAAGAAAAGAGTTTTAAGCACATCACTCATTGTTTCGTCATTGTCACATGGTTGATCTATATAATAGATCTCACATGCCACCTACCAGAGCTTGTTTGATGTTGGCTCCGTAAGGCTTTCCATCTTTATTGTGAATATGTAAACACATCACTCGATGTTCTAGCAATACCACAAGGATAATGCGAGACTCAAGATATAATCTCTTTCCACATTGTGTGAAACAGAGTCTTCATTGAAAGTGTCCTAATGAGATTTATTGATGATCTCGTGGCTCTAGACTCAATTTGTGCATATTTGGATCCCGTGTCGGAGACTAGGAGAGGGTCTCCTTCTTCAATATCAACAATCTCTAAGAGAAAGTCGATAGATAATGTCGGTTCCCATGAGAATGAAACAAGTCCTTTAAGAGGAACTTGAGTGGTTTTGAAAGTTGAAGTGCAAAGCGTCACCGGGTCCATGACGCCTTGTCTTCAATACCGATGTTACCATCGAGTATATGAAGTGAACCCGTTTCGCCTAAGGTTGAATTAATGGAGGGCTATTTGTTTTCACCCTATTTTCATTCAATTCTTTTAATTCTTCAACCCCTTCAAGGCTTACCGAGACTTCATAGCTAGAACCTTGTTGGGTTTATTCCAAGACTAGCTCGCCTTAGTCCGCACTCTTCCCTTATCTCATTTTTCTCCTTTTATCATCATACCTAAGGACTTCTACACTAACTAGTAGATTGTCCTCGGTAGATCCCTCCGGCTCAAGGCGGATCATGGGAACCAATACCTAACCTTATCATCCTTGTATCACCGTATATAAAGTAAAGTTGGTAGGTCAATTTGGTATTGTTCATCCGCCATTGGATCCAATTGAAAACCATTTGAAAATCAATTCGTATACTTGTGATATATTATCAAAGCATTTTGTACCGAATTGTTTTTGATATTTTAGAACGAGAATTCCCCTCAACATGTGCATCAAGTATTTGAAAATGTTTTGCACACGGAGGCAAGAGAAAGAATTAACTTTGATTACCATTTTCTAAAAGATATCAACATCACTTCCTCAACAAGTCAAGTAGATATAGCATTTCCGGAAGGATGAGGTTTCCATAATTCGCCCCCCTCAATATGTGCCTCGAGGTTTGAAAAGAGTTTTGCACATACTAGAGGAACCCGCATATTGGGATGAATGATCACGCTTCAAATCAAAGGTTTAAGATAGATGCTCCCCTCAACATGTGCATGGAAAATTTGAAATCGCTTGTCACATGTGGGAAGGACAACATGTACACCTTATGAAACCATTTACCGAATTATCAGTTTAAATCCAATTTAAATCACACATTCTCCCCCGATCACACTTATCAAAACATATGAGATTTGTGATCTCGTATAGATTTAACTTGATTTTGAAAGCTTTTAAGGAGAATTGTGACTTGATTGTGAAAGCGTTTGAACTGATAAGAATCGGATTTTAAGACTTTAAACTCCATTGATAAAACATGCATGTATATCTTTTGAAAACAATTTAATGCCAAATAACTTTTTAATTTAATTGAAATCATTCTCCCTCAATCGCTGACATAGGTTGTTGATTGAGAGATAGAGATTTTGACAAATAAGTCCAGATGATTATCAAAATAGAGACCGAGTTATTTTTCAAAGCATTTGGTTTTCAAGAGATAAATGTTTATAGAATCGAGCATGGAATGTGAAAACATGTTAAAACATGGCTCGTTCTTTCTTTTTAAAACCGGTTATTGCCTCGAAAATGACAATAAACCATTTCTCTTTCTCCCAAATTTTTTTTTTTTTTTTTAAAGAATTCAACAACATCTAAAGTCCCGTGTCATTCTTTGAATGACAAAGACAAAGACCGTAGATATTATCGAACCGAAGAAACATGACAAAATGACAATATTTTTTTTTGAAGATTTTATAATTTTGTATTTTGTTTTTCAAATATATGTACAAGAGATAGATGAAGAAAGACCTTTACTCCTCGCCTTCTCCTCAAGACGTTTGAGAGTTTCGTTGAAGGCTTTTCAAACCAAGTCGTGGAAGAATAAACTCAAACGTTCTCTTGAAGAGCTTTGGTGAAGATGTCGCTAACTCGATATTCGACCTCACAAAATATAGTTCCACCACACCTTTTTCCACTTGTTCCTCGATGAAATGATGTCGAATGTCGATATGCTTTGCTCTTGAGTGTTGAACGTTGTTGCATGAGAGAGCAATAGCACTTTTATTATCACAAGACAGAGGGATTTTGATGAATTCAAAGCCATAGTCGATAATTGAGATCTCATCCATAAGATTTGAGCACAACAAGATGACATGGCTATGTATTCACCACCGTAGAGGAAATAGAAGTACTCATTTGCTTCTTTGAAGACCACTCACAAGCTTATCACCCAAAAACCGAGCACCTCCGATGTGCTTCGACGTGTATCTTGACAACTCGCATGATCGGCATCTCGATAGGCCGTTAGTGATATACCGGTGTCCTTCGGTACCGTAGTCCCATATTGATGGTTCCTTGAGATACCGAAGACCCGCTTAATCGCTTCAAGGTGCTTTTAGTAGGCTTAGCTCGGTATCTAGTACACATGCACACAGAGAACAAGATGTCCGGTCTACTAGCAAAGTGAGATACATCGGGGATCCAATCATACTCCGATATTTCGCTTGGTCAATCATGATCCCCGAGAGGTCCTCATCTAGTTTGGTTCGGTCAATCATGGGGTGTCATCAGGTCACATGAATCAAATCCAAATTTCTTTAAAATCTCATTGCATATTTAGATTGATTTATGAAAATGCCTCCGGACTTTGTGAAATTTGTAATCCCAAGAAAATGACATTTGTCCCATCATTGACATTTGAAACTTTGAACTCATTTCATTTGAAAACGATCACATTCCATTGGGTCACGAGGCAAAATAATATCATCAACATAAATTTGAACATGAATCAAATGTTTGCTCGACTTCGTGAACAATGTAGGATCAACTGCCCTTTGATGAATCCGGTTGATAGAAGAAACTTTGACAAGGTATCATACCATGCCCTCGAGCTTGCTTTAAACCGTAAAGAGCCTTCTTCAAACGATAAACGGGTAGGATGCTCTTGATTCACAAATCCTTCAGTTGGTCGACGATACGACTTCTTTAAGATCTCCGCTTAGAAATGCCGCCTTTACATCCATCCGATATACCACCATGTTCTTACTAGCAAGATTAGCCGTAAAGATTCTCGATTGCCTCGATTCGAGCAACCGAGCAAACGATTCTTCAAAGTCTATACCTCCTCTTGACGATATCCTTTAGCAACTAATCGAGCCTTGTTCTTCAACACATCACCATGCTCATCAAGTTTTACTTTGAAGATCCATTTTAGAGCTATAATCATAGCACGCCTGAGCAGTACTAACTCCCATACATCAAGACGATCAAACTCATGAATTTCATCTTGCATAGCATTGAACCACTATCTTCATTCATAGCGCTTTTAACATCTTTGGTTCGATCTTAGATAGTACGGAGTTGAAGATGCACCATAAGGCATCGGTTGCGAGTTGCTTCCGTTGATACAGACGAGAGGGATTTCCAATGATGTTGTCTAATGGATGATCGTGAGTCCATTTTCCGAGGTGTTCATGTGGCATTTGTTGAGGAACCGAGGTAGCCGAGTCGATGTCTCCTCAAGAAGATGGTTCGATGATGATTCAGAGTAGCAAATATGTTTTCAAATGGAGCATCTTCGTGAGTCGCAGGGATTAACTTCATCATTGATGCTAAACATTTCCATGATGTACATTTGAAGAATGATGATTTGTTGATGAGATCAAGGATCGCAGCAGTGCTTCTTGACTTACGATATTGAAATTGATGGATTGACTTCATTCATCGGAATATGAGTATCCTTTGTTGTAGGGATCAAGACCTCATTAGTAGTAGACTCATACAGCCATCAAACATGGGATCAAACAATTTCTTTACATCATCTTCGATGGAGGTACATATGGAGTTTCTTGAGAGGAGTTTGGAACAAGGATGAACCAATAGGACTGTTTGAAGTGCGGGTCCCGAGTGGAGTGTCCAGAGCCATTTGACCGGTCACCATCAAACGTAACGTGAATTGTTTCCATGATATTTCGGGTTCTTTTGTTGTAGATTCGGTATCCTTTTGTTTGGTGCATATCCTACAAATACTCCAATGTCGCTTTAGCCCTAAGTTTGCCCAAGTCTTGACCTCATTAGTTGGATAGCACAAGGCACCAAACACACGAAGGAAAGATAGATTAGGTTTTCTCATGCGGACAAGTTCATATGGAGTTTTTCCATGAATGGTGTGAATCGTGGAACGATTTTGTGTGTAGCATGCAAGGCGATTGCTTCGCACTGC
This sequence comes from Chrysanthemum lavandulifolium, assembly GCA_022545495.1. Lineage (NCBI taxonomy): Eukaryota > Viridiplantae > Streptophyta > Magnoliopsida > Asterales > Asteraceae > Chrysanthemum > Chrysanthemum lavandulifolium. The sequence continues at coordinate 20,657,886 of CM040246.1, forward strand.
AGAAACATTGGAACCTTTGAGTAGATCAAGATTGTTCTAGCAATTTCAACAAGGGTACGATTTCGCTCTTTCAACTACACCGCTCATGCGGGGTTCGTGGAACACTTCTTTGATGGTCGATTCCAACGCTTTCATAGAATTCACTAAGTTGTTTGTTGACAAACCCGCCCATTGTCTGCTCGATAATTCGACGCTTTTGTTAAGTCGAACTCCGCACTGCTTGATGAGTTTGATGATGATATCATGAGTTTCATCCTTTGTCCTTAAGAACTTGACCTGTGAATCTAGAGTAATCATCAACCACAACTAACACATATTTCTTCCCAAAGATGTTCTCAGACCTCATTGGTCCACATAAGTCCATATGAATCATGTGAAGAACTTCGTGATGAGTTAGTAGGTTTGGGTTTATGGGCATACTTTGCTTTTTCCCAATTGACATGCCGAACAAAGATGATCCTTTTCATACTTTAGTCTAGGTAAACCTACAACTAAGTCCTTTCGGAAAGATCGCTGATGGTGCCAAGTTCAAGTGATTGAGACGACGATGCCATAACCATGACTTTGTTTTGAAGCCTTAGATAACAAGCGATTGGAGATGCTCTCATCATGTCATCGATAGAGATGGTGTAAAGGTTTGAGCCACGAGTTCCTTTCAACAGCTCCTTACCATTAAGATCTCTAACAAAGGTATGTTTTCAAGGCTACTTCCGATCGTAATCACGTAATTGACCAACAGAGAATGATTATGACCTAAACCTTCCACATAATACACTCGAGATGACACTATCACTAACAACATAATCTCCATAACCCATAATAGCAATCAAATGATCATTACCAAATCTAATAGTCCCGATGAATTTGCTCACGGTTCATGAGCCGTGACCGGTCTCCAAATATATGTTGGAACAAATGAGTCCGTGTACCACGTAATCGATTTGAACGATCCGCAGCTGAACATGCATAAGAATGGATAATCGATAATTGGGATCCCCATGCAAGAATGGGTTCCATTTGGTTAGTTACAATGGTTGGACCACCCATATCGTAAATAGAAGCATTCATATCGTAAAATGAGGTAATGGAATCATTGTGAATAGATGCAATACTAGTGTCTCAGATAGCCCTATTTACAGCAGTGACCACTTCTTAAGGGAATATTTCTACCAAGAGGCATCCATTTTCTAGTGGGCATTATCTCGATTAGTCTTATGACCAACAGTGTATCCAATAAAAGCCTATTCTCATTAATGTTCTTCCCGTGGGTTTCATTGTTTTCTAACTCTCTTCGCATTTGCCTTTTAGCCTTTTTAGCATGAATTTAGCATTAATAAAATTAATCGGACAATTAACATCATTAGCGTAACATTAACATCACATCCATGATTAGAAATGTAATTCAAGCAATCATCAAGACAAGGTTTGCAAGTAGTATTAGAATTCAATTAATTACAAGACGCCTATGGCTAATACTAGAATCAACACGATTCGCTTTTATTCGATTCAAACTTAAGGTTCCTAGATTGTTCTTCTACTCTTTCCAAAGGCACATTCTTAGCTCGAGAGGTCCTATCATTCCTTGTATTGTCTTGAGACTTTGACCGCTCCCTTTAATGTCACCGATTACTCCCGTAGGGAATGGGAACATTAGTTTGTTTTACTACTCTTTGCATCACCGCTTAGATGTGCCGATCCGAACTACATGCAGTGCACTAAGGTTCACTTTCTTAACACTAGAGGTACCGAGACTAGTACTCCTAGAAGGCACATTTGAGTTCACTTTCCTAGCATTGATGATCTAGAATCGAAAGCTACTCAATGGTACACTACCCTCACATTCAAGCCATTGGGAATCGAGTGCATGTCATGTTTGGCCTTAGGCATTGAGCATGTAATCAACGGTTAACTCTCTCACCTAATGTCTTTGGGCATATTGTGATCAAACATTCTAAGATTTCTTGAGATCGTTTGGCATATAAGCATGCATGTCCAATTGCATTATCATGAGGTTTTTCTAGCTTATCCTCTTCAACAATCTCACGCAGTATTCTAAGCAATCCTTAAGGGATGAGAAATATGTTTGAATGGCAAGTTTGTTGTTCCTTAGATGAGGGGACATATGTCACGATAAAGCATATTTATTACCAGAGTGAGCCTTAGATACACTATTCTCCCATTGATCATTGGCATTTTCCCTTTATCCGACTCTTCGATTCTCAATTTCCTTTTGCAATGAAGCTATTTGTTCGTTGTTTTGTTACGAGTGACTTTAATTGATTCAAATAACTCATTGAAATGACGCTTAACCTTTTCATTTTCTTCTAGAAAACTTTCGCTTTCCTTTGTAAAGCATTTACTAGGTTTTGAAGATGAAACGCTTGAGAATTCCGAGAATCTAAAGGAGGAGGCATTTGGGAGCCCGCCATATTGTTCGCTTGACCCTTTAATTGAGAGATTTGGGCTTTCAACTTTCTCGATCGTGTTACATCGAGCTTGAATCTGCTCATCTCGCTTGTTAATTTGAAAACTGATCAAACTCCGAGCATCCAAGATGTCTTGATATTTGAAGTTTTGACATTTTCTTTGAGATGTTGATATTTTAGTTGTAGATTAAAATACTCAACTTCTAGTTTAGAAAATGTTTAACCAAATTGTCATGATCATCCGCTCAATTTTCTCATTTAGTTTAGAATTAGTTTTTCAAGCTCAATGACACGATCATGGAGACTTTCAGGCCACAGATAGTTCATGAAATTTGGAAGCATTAATAGAGCAATTTGAAGCAAAGAAAAGACATCTTGAGCAACACATTCAAGAATAAGATTCTCATTTAATGTATGCGTGTTCTTTCTCTCAATCTCATTATATTTTAGTGCACGCTCATAATCACTAACTTCAACAACCATTGCATCAAATTCCTTTCCATACCCTTAATATCGCTTTCTACCCCTTTAAGACTCTCAAAGTGATCTTTAGAAGTTTAAAGAAGGGCATGACCTCGCTTAAATAACATTCTTTCATTTGTTCAAAACCTCTTTCTCCTTCGCTATACCAAGGTGTGATCCTTTTCTTGCAAGTTTTCTCAAAATCAACAAATAGTTGAAATATAACGATTGGATAATTAATGTCTTGCTTTTAGTGGCAATTGTTCTAGGAACAAGATGCATTGGTGTATTAGGAGGATACACAATGCTTCTAGGCATTTTCAAAAGGGAGGGTTTGTTTCAATAATGTTTTCCGCTTTCGCTTATCTAAATCCTTTTTCCAAGACTTGTTCAGAGTCAACAAAGTCTCGAGGCTTAAACTTGTTCAAGGAAATCCAGCTTTTCCTTCTTGTAGTCATGAGGAGAGATGATTATGTTTTTCTTTGCATTTGGGATCATTTTGTTTCTTATTCATCTTTTCCCTAGTGATTTCATTTAATATCTTATCTTCCTCAGCACTCAACGCAACTAGGTGTCTCGCTTAGGCTTAAGGACTTCATTACCATCATAAAGCACCTTATGAGCATTTCTAGCCTTTTTAATTACCTCCGGATTTGGTTCCTCAACAAGGGGAATGCTATGCTTATCGCTAAGACACGATGTTTCGTGACCATGTGAGCAATCGAATGGTGTTTCCTTGTAAGTACAACTTGTTTTCAAGTTTGTTTTTCAAAGTTTTCAGATTAGAAAATCTCTCAAGAGTTTTGATTCCTTTGCATTAAATTCTTGCTTAAGCATTTTCACATTTTCTTGAAGTTCTTGTTTTGCTTAATGCTTTAGAAAGTTTTTCTTGCAAGGAATTTAATTCTTGTTTCAATACTTCTTCTCTAAACTTACTTTTTCTAATTATCGTACTCACTTGACATCCATTTCCCGCTCACGAGTGGTCAACTCAAATTTTGCACGTTGTTCATAAATAGCAACACGCCCTTATAGACATTTAGTTCGTAAATTATGGAATCATCGTGAGCACATGCGGTGTATTCATCAAAGACATAGTCATTGTTGATCGCAGAAGATGCATCACTTGGTACAACTTCACTTTCACTTTGTTTCACGTATTGATCGTATGGGACAATATTGATATTACCCATATTTTCAATATTTGATTCAATAGTTTCGCTTGGTTGTACTTTGTCATGCATCTGCTGTACATCAAGATCATCGCATGCCTTTAATACCTCCGAGATGAGTTTGTCCTTGATGGGCCAAATTGTGGTGAAGAAGAGATCTTGGGAGAAACCATTGGAGAGATGCTAGCCATAAAGATTGTGTGTGCAGAGGTCCATCATCTACATCGTAGTCGTATGCATCACGTCAACGACTTGAAAGGCATTCGATGATTGTGACCTATCTCCGAATAGGCCGCTCATCCACATCTCGCATCATAGGTCTTGGCATTGCCTCAAGAAGAAACAAGAATTCCTCTTCATCCAATGCAAGACCATTGTCCCGAGCTCAGGCCAAGAACATCTTGTCTCTGGTAATCGCGATTCTCGGACGCTTGAGATGTGCGCCTTGCAATGTGTCCTCACCACCACGCTTATAGCATTTGATTGGCTTAGCTTGACCTTGGTTACCATTCCTTCCTCGATTCGATTGCCCACATAGTTTCTACCAAAGACCACCCTTCCCCGATCATACCGTCTTTCCCGAATCGGTTGCACCACCATCCTTCCATCTTTAACAAAGAGCTTGATTGTGCGGGTTAGATGTCGCTCGAGGTTGTTGTTGGTTTGTGGAGAGAATTCATGTTTTGGCTAATCGTAAGAGCTAGTTGATTAATGAAGCTTCCACGTGCGCATCAAGATCGCCTTGTTTGTACATAGGATCGTGAATGAGTTTGTGATTACCATTACCCAAGGGTATGACTTGTGAAGCTTTGGTTGTGATTCCGATGTTTGAGTAGAAAGCGCTTGAAAATGCAATGAAGATCCGAGGAGTATAGTGTTTCCGGTCGTTATGTCCCAAATGAGTTGTGCAATGGATTATCAAACGCTTAGTGATCGGAAATTTGAACTAAAAAGGATCGATTATGATTATAACTACAACAAAAGCCAACAAGTTAAAAACGGCTTAAATGCAAATTAAAGAAAGTTAAAAGATAAAATCTATTAAATAAACGCTATCACTATTTTTACAATGATGTTTTTGTTTTTATGTTTTATAAACCGAAATTAAAATCTACGCGACGCATAAAATAAAAAGTGAAACTTATGCAATATTAACCCTAAAAATATGAAAATGATATTTTACAAACCTAATGATAAAAGAAAATATTTAGAAAAAGAAAATTATTTTTATAACTAATTAATTAATTATTATTAATTAAAAACTATTTTTAACTATTAAATAATTACCTAAAATACAAGAAATTAGGAAATAAAGCTAGAAAAATAAAATTATGAAATGGAAAAGTCTAAAATATCAAACTAGAATTTTCAAAACTATTTTTGTATTTTTCTGATTATTTTTCTATTTTTTATGAATTTTAAACTATTTAAAACTAATTAAATTGCTAAAAATTTAAAAATAAACTATGAAAAATATGGAAAATTACTTTTTTTTACTTTTTATATTTATCTAAACTTAATAAAATTGAAAATTATTTTTTGAACCTTTTCTTAATTTTTATATTAAATGCTATTTAAAAAGTGCTAAAAACTGATTTAAATTAAGAAAATAGCAAACAAGCTTAGAAAAATCTGAAAATTTCAGGAAAAGTCTAAAATAATATTAGGAATATAAGAAAATGGAAAACAGGTGCTTATGTGGATGAATATGCAATCGATATGGAAGTGCTTATTGAAATAAGCACTTGATAAGCCAAAAGCTCACCAAAAGCTACCAAACTAGTACACAAGCTATGATAAGCTAAAATAACTAAAATGGAACAAGTTTCAACAAGCTAATACTACTGATTCACAAGATAAAATGATTTGATGTTTGAGCTTTTAAGCTAAAACAGATTCTGGGCTACCAACTTTAAGCTTATGCACAAGCTTCACAATAAGCTCAAAATGAAAACTACCGGTTGGAACTTGGAAAAGACCTGGGTGAGACCAAGTGTACCAAAAATCAGACCATGAGAAGCTCTTATGAGCCCTGTGCAAGATGTCGCAAACCGAGAAAAACTCAAGATCAATCGAGTTTGTGCACAGGCATCTTTAACAAAGAGAGCTTATTTGAGCTTAAAGAAAATTTGCAAAATTCAATAAAATGCTAATAAGTTAGAGACACCAGTTGAAGTTTATGAAACAACAAATTTCACCGAATAAGACCCAAAATGAATCCTAGAAAATCCTTGTAATTGGGCTCAAATTAGATTTTTCACTTTTGACTTTTGAATGAAATGATGAAACTTTGACTTTATGAACTTTGGATCCAATTTTAAAGACCGAGATTGATGTTATATGATGTAATGTGACTAATGCAAGCAATGTTTATGATTTTAAACACAAAACAAGATTTTGATGTCCTAAAATCCAACAAAGGAGATTGTTAGAATGATTAAGTGAAATTTTGACTTTAGACTTGCAGACCCAATTTAATGACTTGAATGAGTTCAAATGTACTTAAGAAACATGAACCAATAGAGCTAAACTACTTAAGTAGACCTTCGAGATCGATAAATCAAGAATCCAAACACCCTTTATTTAAACAGTTTGAAGATTAAAAGATCCAAACACTTATCCAACTTTGTATTAATGATCAAACCAAGTATTACTTAACCTAATTACAACTATTAGAACAAGATTGAACCAGCTTTTAACTACAAAATCGATTATGCAAAGAAACTTGAAATTTCACTTACAAAATGTCCTCTAGCCACTATGGCTTGCATCCAAGAACCGTAGAACCACTAACCTAAGTTTCAACCCAAATGAATCCTAAATCAACCCATTTCCATTGCCAAATCAACCCATGTCCATTTCCATAGCCATTTGCTCACCCAATTGACTTTTGTTGACCCGGATACAAAATGAATGGAAACTTGAATTTGAGCTTGTACAATGCTTTCACAAGCTCATTTAAGCTTATTAGACCGAGAAATAAGTACTATAAAGCTTTTGTCTGAGATTTGAAATGGAAATTTCAACAAGAACATGAATGTGAAGGATCATAACTTGAACCACCGCTTGAGACTTAATTGATAATACATTTTAATACTTAAGTTTAATACATTTTAACAAAATATTACAAGTTTTACACTTAACTGAAACTTTGAACATAAAACGACATAAGAAAAAAATTAAAACTAGTAGACTCCTTCTTTGCTTCCTTTTGCCTTCTTTTATAATCCAATCTCATTTTCTCTCTCTTCTCGAATCTTTTCCCAACAATTCTAGCCATTGGATGGCCTTGAAATGATCTCAACCATTCAAATGATTTTGGCGCCAAATTCTTTTCTCGCCCATTGAGGGTTGAGTGAGGGGTTAGGGTGCATTAAATGAAGTTTGAGGCTATGCTATGGAGGAGGGACATGGGAGAGTGGATTGAGGAGGGGATGGGATGGTAGCTAGTTTCAGGAAGCAATGAGATGGTGATGACTTTTATGGGTGAGGATTTTGACCGAGATTTGACCAAGCAAGTGTTAATAATGGGGTTCACAATGCCATTTTGACAGGGGTCCAAGGATAGTGAAAGGGTCCAAAATGGTTTTAAAGGTTTTAAACTCCAAGGACTAAAGTTGTAAGATCCGAAACTTCAAGGACCTAAGTCGCCAATTCATCAAAAGTTGTTCCAAGGACTTAAAGTGACAATCTTCAAAAGTACAAGGACCAATGTTGCCATTTTCCAATTTTCCAGGGCCATTTCGCCAATTTTGAAACTCAAGGACCATTTTGTAATTTTCTCAAACTTTTCATATTTTTCACCAAAGGACTAAATTTGACAACTTTTGATTTTAAAAGGACCTTGGTGACTTTACTTTTGAAATTATGCGCTCGTGGACTGCTTTTGACAACTTTTGAAACTGGGGACTAAAACGCAATTTTGCAAATTTGATATGTTTTTCATCCGATTTTGATATTTTTGCATTTAAAACACATAAAACACTGATTTGTGATATTTTGATCATTTTGATGTGTTTCGAGTGTTTTCGATGATTTTGCGCTTATTTTGTATAAAATGATGAGTATTTACACACTCATCAATCCCCACATCGAGATATTGCTAGTCCCTAGCAATGATTTGAGAAAACATAATGGATTTTAATCTCTTTACCAAAAGCCATTACTCGAGTAGCCAAATGTTTCAGTTCAAGTAAGAACCATGGTACACCGATAACCATGTGATTTTGAGCAAACCACCGCCTTTCAACGGATTTGATTTTGTCTTTACCGTGCCGCACTTTCCGGACTAGCCAACTCTTAGATAAATTATCAATATTATCTTTGGTGAGTCGATTACCAATTATGGTTTTTCCATCGCCTTTACCACAAGCCATAATCTTGCGGGCTAGCCAACTCTTCACTTTTTAGGATATGGTGAAATAATACCATACAATTTTGGGCAAATTGCAAGCCATATAAACGGATTTGAGAAATCTTTACCAAGAGCCGCTTGCTCTCGGATTAGCTAATCCTTTTGTCTTACGTATATGGCGGATCGATAACCAAATGAGAAAGTGTAAAACACTTACTCCAAAAAAATTTTTGGCCAAAACGGGAATTGGTATAATTATATGATAAAATTCGTGAGAATTCCCCCACACTTAGAAATGAATATTGCCCTCAATATTCAAAGTACCGCGTTATGCCGAAACAAAGAACGAAAAGGAAATACTACGCCATTATTTAGAAAGAAGATTTTTTTTTTTTTTTTTTTTTTTATAACACATGTGGCAACCCCCACACTAGGGTGGTAGAAAGAGGTAAGAAGATGTAAATATGGGTGAAACCCATATGGCATGCTATCGTTTTTGATTACCGAGTCGCTAGCTTGACTCGATCCCCGCATTCATTGGTTCATGGGAAAGTTTGTAAGTCCGGACAACCATGGATGGAATGTCCTCTCCAAAATAATGCTTCACTCGATGACCATTCACTTTGAAATTAGGACCATCGGGTTGAGATAACTCAATGGTACCATAAGGATAAACCTTAGCGATAGTAAATGGACCGCACTAACGGACTTGAGCTTTCCCGAGAAAATCTTCAATCTTGAGTTGAAAAGAAGGACTCGATCACCAACGTTGAAAACGCGGTTTTTGATTTTGAGTCATGAATCTTCTTTGTCTTTTGTTTATAGATCAAAGAGTTCTCGTAAGCTTGATCACGGAGTTCATTTAATTCATTCATTTGAACTTTCCGATGATCACCACCGTCTCGAATATCAAATTAGCATGCTTCAAGGCCCAAGATGCCTTGTGCTCGAGCTCAACCGGTAGATGACACGCCTTCCGTACACCACCAGTATGGAGTGCACCCGATGGGTGTTTTGTAAGTCGACGGAAGGCCCAGAGTGCGCCATCTAACTTATCCGACCAAGAGGCACGGTTTTCACCAACCGTCCTCTCAAGAATTCTTTTATCCCTGTTAGAAACTTCCACTTGCCCACTTGTTCGGGGTGGTACGCAGAGATAGACGGTGAGTTACACCATACTTTTGCATGACTCTTTCAAATTGGTCATTGCAGAAATGCGCACCACGATCACCGATTATGGCTCGTGGAGTTCCAAACCTAGCAAACAGAGATTTCAAGAATTTCACCACAACTCGGCATCGTTGGTGGGTAAAGCCTTAGCTTCAACCCATTTTGACAAGTAGTCAACGCCACGAGTATGTATTTGTTACCACGGAAGAAGGAAATGGCCCCATAAAGTCAATGCCCCATATGTCAAAAATCTCACACACTTGAATGGCGCTTTGCGGCATTTCATTCCTTTGTGAGATATTCCCGTGACGCTGACAAGCGCCATGTGTTTTGACGAATTCATGGGCATCCTTGTAGATTGCGGGCCAATAGAATCCGAATCAAACACCTTCTTGGCGGTGTAGTTGGGGCTATGATGTCCCCAAGAGGTCCGTAATGGCAAGCCTTGAGAATGTCAATGGCTTCCCGACCATACACACATCGCCGGATGACTTGATCCGCACAAATTTTAAACAAGTAGGGTCGTCCCGTAAATAATGTTTCACATCTTTAAAGAATTTATTTTTCCGTTGGGACGACATCCCTTTCACCACAAAGTTACCCGCATGGTAATTTGCAAAGTCAAGAAACCATGGGGTAGAAGAATCTCCACGAAAAGAAACCATATTGAGTGTTTCGAGAGGAAATGTTTCATTAATTTCCTTTTCTCGAACACATTTTGGTGAGGGTTCTCTAATCGAAAGATGATCGCACCTGTGTTCTCGCCTCCTTTTTATCACGAATGATGATATCAAATTCTTGTAGGAGGAGAACCCAACGGAGCAATCTCGCTTTGCATCTTGTTTTGCAAAGAGATATTTGAGTGCCGAGTGATCCGTATACACCACGCATTTGGTCAAGATAAGATATGGTCGAAACTTCAAACGCATACACCACAAATAATAATTCTTTTTCCGTAGTGGTGTAATGGGTCCGAGCTTCACCATAGTTTTGCTCGCGAGTGGATCGGCCGAAAATGTTTAGTTTTATGCTGCCCCAAGACCGCACCGATTGCAAAATCACTTGCATCGCACATGAGCTCAAAGGGTAAATCCCAATGGGCAACTAGAATGGGTGCCCGTAGCTTTTTCTTAAGTGTTTCAAAAGCTTCGATGCACTCAGAGAGAAGATAAAAGGAGCATCTTTTTCGAGAAGATGGGTCATAGGTCGAGCGATTTTAGAGAAATCTTGAATGAATCTACGATAAAACCCGGATGACCTAGAAAACTCCTAATACCTTTGACGGTAGTAGGATGAGGTAGTTTAGCAATGACATCAACTTTGCTCTATCTACCTCAATCCCATTCTTAGAAATCTTATGGCCAAGGACTATGCCTTCTTTGACCATAAAGTGGCTCTTCTCCCGCTTTAGACATAGATTGGTGTCTTCACACCTTTAAGCATTTTGTCTAAGTGGAGAGACATGTATGAAATGAGTCCCCAATGACCGAGAAGTCATCCATAAACACCTCCATAGTTTCCGATCATGTCGTGGAAAATTGCCATCATACATCTTTGAACGTGCAGAGCATTGCATAAGCCAAAAGGCATACGCCTATAGGCAAACGTCCCGTATGGGCGTGAATGTGGTTTTCTTGATCCAATGGATCAATGGGGATCTGAAGTAACCCGAGAAACCATCAAGGAAACAATAGTACTGCCCCTCGCTAATCTCTCAAGCATCCGTCCATGAAGGGTAGAGGAAAATGGTCTTTACGGTGGCTTCGCTTAACTTACGATAGTCAATGCACACACGCCATCCCGTAACCAATCGAGTCGGAATTAACTCGCTTTCTTCATTCGTGACAACAAGAATGCCACCCTTTTTGGAACGCAATGAATTGGGCTAACCCAAGGACTATCGAGATCGGGTAAATCGAACCGCATCAAGAAGTTTGAGAACCTCTTGTTTGATAACCTCGTGAATCTTAGGATTCACCCTTCTCCGATGTTGATCGCCGGCTTGAAGTCATCCTCCATTAAGATTTTGTGAGTACAAAACTCGTGGTTGATACCCTTAATATCGGAGAGTTTCCAAGCAATTGCTTGCTTGTGTGACTTCAAGACCTTTATGAGAGCGCTTTCCTCCTCGCCAAATCTTTAGCAATTATGACGGTAATTTATCATCACCTCCAAGAATGCATACTCAAGATGAGGAGGTAGGTCCTTAAGTTCAACCTCGGAAATGCTTCAAGAGATGTTTGTACCGATTTGATTTCCTCAATTGTGATTTCTTTCTGAGGAGTGAAGGTAATGGATCTTCATTAAGCAATTGCTCAAGATAGAGAATATCCTCCGAATCATAAACACCATCAATTCCAGCGGAATTGATTCATCAAGAGCCGAAATTCATCGATCTCTTCCGTAGGAAGTCACCTCCTCAAACGGAGCGAGAGGGGAAGAGTCGGCAATGATAGGTTGAGAAGATGTGGTGGAATTGGAATTCCACCACGTAATTATGAAGATAACCAAGAAACTCTCGAGAGTACTCAAGCAATATCAATTAAATCGACTCGATTAACCGATTCAAGATCACACTTTGAGGAGTACCTCAAGTTTGATCGAGGTTAAAAGTAACAGCTTCATACCCACACGTAGAGTGATTTCTTGCTCAAATACATCGATAAGAGCACGCCCTGCTCGTGAATCCTCGACCAACAATGAGAGGAACCCGATGATCGCATCGAAATCAACGACCACAAAATCACCGAAAATGGAACTTTCCTACTTTCACAAATACATCCTCGGCAATGCCAAGAGGACGCGAGATAGAACGATCCGCAAGCTCAAGAGTCATGCGTAGGAATAAGTTCCTAAGAGACAGTTTCTTCCACATCGAATACGGCATCGATTGATGCTTGCACCAAGATCGGCAAGGGCAAAGCATTCAATCATCCCGTGAAAACACAAGGAAGAAGAAATTTTCCGGATCTCCAAGCTTCTGAAGCTTTTTAACAAGATCAAATTGAGCAATTCTCATTCAAAGGAGTCTTAGCCATTTCAAATAGCTTTTCTTTGTTGCTCAAAGATATGTTTCGTAGTAGATGCAAACTTGGGCATTAACATGATGGCATCCGCGGCTTATGTCAAAGTGAAGTTCTTGGAAAATCAAAGAATTTTTCCATCCGATGACTAGCTTTCTCATGAGCTTTTGCTCATGTAACCGTGAGGATAAGGAAGAGAAGTTTTGATTTAGGGTCAACAACCGGAGGTTCAAAACAACCTGTGTTTGGTGTTGGGTTTGGGACAACCCGAGGATGGACATTGTTGTTACTCCCGTTATTAGTAGGAAGTTCCTTGTCCTTTGTCGCCTCGTGTTCGCTTTCCACTACCTTCGGGAGAGAAGAAGAAGAGGTAGTAGGAATAGCGGTCCAAAGATATGAAGCACCACTGGTTGTGATCGCTTTGCATCGCCTCTGATTAGCGATCGTGTTGCTAGGTAAAGTACCGAGCCCGAGGGTCGATCATTTAAAGACTTCTTGATGTCGTAAATTTGGCCGACCAACAACCGATTCATTTCCTCTCGATTTCATGAATTGTTTCAACAACTCATCGATGATGGGCCATTGGAACAATGGCTTGAGTTTGCACAGAAAATTCGCCTCTATTGTTAGGATTAGGCCTTGATTCTGAAAATTCCTTGATTGTTTCCATGAAAATACCCGGGTTGAAATTTCCGACTGGTTTCTATTGAAATTTCCTTGATGTTGGAAATTTTGATTCGATTCGAAAACCGTTGTTTGGATTGAAATGACCTTGGTTTTGAAAACCTTGGTTTGGTCTGCTTTTGATTCTCGATTACGGTTTTGATTTTGATTGAAACCGGAGGTCCGTAGTAGTGGTTAGACGGTGGTTCGGGTCTATAGAGCACGATATTGATTGCCTCCTTGATTAGACATCCCGCCCACAAAGATTGGCTTCAAAGGGTTACCATCGGTGGCCATACAGCTATAATAAGCATGGGGCCACCACAGTAACACGACTTCCACTTTCTTAACTTCAGCAGGAGGTGAAGTTTGTGAAAAGAGACTTTCTTCCGTTGGAAAGAACCAAAGCTTGAATAGCTTCCGTGAGTTTATCAATCTTAGCATCGGTGCTAGACCGACTCACGGGCGATGAAGAAGAAGAAGGACCAACACCGACTTGGGAAACAACCGCTTGCTTCGGCAAAGGCGGACTTTAGACTTGTTTTCGATTATCGCTAAAGCTTCTTTGACAGCTTTGTTTAGGAAATTTCCTCCCATGAGGAATTGAGAGAATCTTGATCGATTGACTCACCCATTGTAGAAAGTATCGAGTTGCATCAACTCGAGAAACCGTGGTGAGGACATTTGCGGCAATTCCTTGAAACGATCCCACGATTCATCAAGGATTCATCAAACTTCGAGTGAACTTGATGATTTCATTTTAAGACTCGTGGTCTTGGAAGGTGGATAGAATTCATTCACAAATTTCTTCACCGATCTTCCCATGTCTCTATAGATCGAGGGGTTGTTTTTCAAGCCAAACCGGCTTGCCCTCAAGAGAAAATGGAATGTAAGAAGCTTAACAAAGATCGTAGGGACATTCTTATACTTGATGGTAGATGCAATCTTGTTAAACCATCTTATATGAGCATGAGGATCATCCCGCCAAAACCGTAGAACTGATTTGAAGTTACAAGATTCAAGAACCCGGTCTTGAGTTCAAAATTTTCACCACGATGGTCGGTATAACGATAGCATCTCCATACCCGCCGATGGGTGCCCGGAGAAGCTCACACATAGGAATTTCATCCGCCATGATAACGAAGTAGTGTGAATATCCGGATCTCGATCCGATCGATGGAGCAGAAGTCTCACGAACACGCCTTCTGGAATCTTGACAAGCTCACGAAATGGGCTCACAGATCTAGAAGAGCGAAAAGATACACAAGAGTTAACTCTAAGAAAACTCGAGTTAAGGAGAGAAATGGAATTATGAAAATCTTTCGATGAGAATGAGAATTATGAAGACGCTTGTAAAATGGTGGTGAGAAGAATCTTTATGGGTTTTCTGCTTCAAACGTCGATATCACAACAAAATCAATTAACACAAAATCGAGGCAAAACAACAAAGGAACTTAACCAATAATCCAAGATGAATGGCTTTTTGAAAAAGGTACACCAATCACAAGGACACAAAGGCAAGTTTTAAATCTTTAGTTCGAACTTATTATGGTCGCACCCCAGCTAGGTAGTGCACCGCCTTGGTTTTCGTGGTAATCTTTTAAGTTGTTATTTATTAAAGAAAACGACGAATCTTTTGTATTTTTATTTTTGATACATATATAGAAACAAAAGGAAAAATATTTTTGTGTTTTATACGCTTTTGGATGTTTTGGGTTTTTGGATTTTTATAAAAAATATGGATATATATATATATAGAGATGGATGATATGAACAAATGAGTGAGTATTCAAACAACTAACTGCTAGACGAAGACAAATAGCACAACCCCAAGCAATGCGCCTAAAATTTTGATGCGTACAAAAACCGCAAGTCACAATCACACAAACCGCCACTTGTGAATGACCACCGTAATGCATTTAAAACAGCACACGAATGCAATGAAGATCCGAGGAGTATAGTGTTTCCCGGTCGTTATGTCCCAAATGAGTTGTGCAATGGATTATCAAACGCTTAGTGATCGGAAATTTGAACGAAAAAGGATCGATTATGATTATAACTACAACAAAAGCCAACAAATTAAAACGGCTTAAATGCAAATTAAAGAAAGTTAAAAGATAAAATCTATTAAATAAACGCTATCACTATTTTTACAATGATGTTTTTGTTTTTATGTTTTTATAAACCGAAATAAAAATCTACGCGACGCATAAATTAAAAAGTGAAACTTAATCAATATTAACCCTAAAAATATGAAAATGATATTTTTACAAACCTAATGATAAAAGAAAATATTTAGAAAAAGAAAATTATTTTTATAACTAATTAATTAATTATTATTAATTAAAAACTATTTTTAACTATTAAATAATTACCTAAAATACAAGAAATTAGGAAATAAAGCTAGAAAAATAAAATTATGAAATGGAAAAGTCTAAAATATCAAACTAGAATTTTCAAAACTATTTTTGTATTTTTCTGATTATTTTCTATTTTTATGAATTTTAAACTATTAAAAACTAATTAAATTGCTAAAATTACAAAATAAACTATGAAAAATATGGAAAATTACTTTTTTACTTTTTATATTTATCTAAACTTAATAAAATTGAAAATTATTTTTTGAACTTTTCTTAATTTTTATATTAAATGCTATTTAAAAAGTGCTAAAAACTAATTTAAATTAAGAAAATAGCAAACAAGCTTAGAAAAATCTGAAAATTTCAGGAAAAGTCTAAAATAATATTAGGAATATAAGAAAATGGAAAAATAGGTGCTTATGTGGAGAAATATGCAATCGCTATGGAAGTGCTTATTGAAATAAGCACTTGATAAGCCAAAAGCTCACCAAAAGCTACCAAACTAGTACACAAGCTATGATAAGCTAAAATAACTAAATGGAACAAGTTTCAACAAGCTAATACTACTGATTCACAAGATAAACCAGATTTGATGTTTGAGCTTTTAAGCTAAAAATGATTCTAGGGCTACCAACTTTAAGCTTAAGCACAAGCTTCACAATAAGCTCAAAATGAAAACTACCGGTTGGAACTTGAAAAGACCTGGGTGAGACCAAGTGTACCAAAATCAAGACCATGAGAAGCTCTTATGAGCCCCTGCAAGAGTCACAAAACTCGAGAAAACTCTCAAGATTAACCGAGTTTGCAGCAGGCATCTAGAGCCTAAAAGAGGTAGCTTATTTGAAGCTTAAAGAAAATTTGCAAAATTCAATAAAATGGTAATAAGTTAGAGACACCAAGTGAAGTTTATGAAACAACAAATTTCACCGAATTTGACCCAAAATGAATCCTAGAAAAATCTTTGTAATTGGCTCAAAACAGATTTTCACTTTTCGACTTTTGAACTAAAATGAAACTTTGACTTTATGAACTTTGGATCCAATTTTAAACACCGAGATTGATGTTATATGATGTAATGTGACCTAATGCAAGCAATGGTTATAGATTTCTAAACACAAAACAATGGATTTGATGTCCAAAATCACAACAGCTAGATGCTTAGAATGATTAAGTGCAATTTTGACTTTAGCACTAGCGCACCCAATTTAATGACTTGAATGAGTTCAAATGTACTTAAGAAACATGAACCAATAGAAGTAAACTACTTTGCATAAGTAAAAGATGATAAAATCAAGAATCCAAACACCCTTTATAACTCATTTGAAGCTCAAAAGAGATCAAAACAATTATCCAACTTTGTATTAATGATCAAACCACATATTACTTAACCTAATTACAACTATTTGAACAAGATTGAACCAGTTTAACTACAAAATCAGATTATGCAAAGAAACTTGAAATTTCACTTACAAAATGTCCAATAGCCACTATGGCTTGAATCCAAGAACCGTAGTAACCACTAACCTAAGTTTCAACCCAAATGAATCTAAATCAACCCATTTCCATTCCAAATCAACCCATGTCCATTTCCATAGCCATTTGCTCACCCAATTGACTTTTGTTGACCCGGATACAAAATGAATGGAAACTTGAATTTGAGCTTGTACAATGCTTTCACAAGCTCATTTAAGCTTATTAGACCGAGAAATAAAGTACTTGAAGCTTTTGTCTGAGAATTTGAAATGGAAAATTTCAACAAGAGCTATGAAAATGGAATTGTAATCATTAACCCGAAATTGATGCTTGAATTAATTTAATACATTTTAAACACTTAAGTTTAATACATTTTAACAAAACATTACAAGTTTTAACATAAAAATGAAACTTTGACATAAAAACGACATAAGTTAAAATTAAAACTAGTAGACTCTACTATTTTGCTTCTTTTGCCTTCTTTTTATAATCCAATCTCTTTTTCTCTCTCTTCCGAATCTTTCCCAACAATTCTAGCCATTGGATGGCCTTGAAATGATCTCAACCATTCAAAATGGTTTTGGCGCCAAATTTTCTTTTCGCCCATTGAGGTTGAGTGAGGGGTTGGGAAGCATTAAATGAAGTTTGAGGTATGCTAAGTGGGGGACATGGGAGAGTGGATGAGAGGAGGGGATGGGGTGGTAGCTAGTTTCAGGAAAGCAGTGAGATGGATGACTTTTTGGGTGAGAATTTTGACCGAGATTTGACCAAGCAAGTGATTAATAATAGGGGGTTCACAATGCCAATTTTGACAGGGTCCAAGGATAGGTAAGGGTCCAAAATGGTTTAAAGAGTTTAAACTCCAAGGACTAAAGTTGTAAGATCTCGAAACTTCAGGGACCTAGGTCGCCAATTCATCAAAGTTGTTCCAAGGACTTAAAGTGACAATCTTCAAAAGTACAAGGACCAATGTTGCCATTTTGCAATTTTCCAGGGCCATTTCGCCAATTTTGAAACTCAAGGACCATTTTGTAATTTTCTCAAACTTTTGATATTTTTCACCAAAGGACTAAATTTGACAACTTTTGATTTTAAAAGGACCTTTGGTGACTTTACTTTTGAAATTATGCGCTCAGGGACTGCTTTTGACAACTTTTGAAACTGGGGACTAAACCGCAATTTTGCAAATTTGATATGTTTTTCATCCGATTTTGATATTTTTGCATTTAAAACACATAAAACACCGATTTGTGATATTTTGATCATTTTGATGTGTTTCGAGTGTTTTGCGATGATTTTGCGCTTATTTTCATCTTGAAGTGCTCAAATTGCCAAAAATGATGAGTATTTACACACTCATCAAAATGCACTAAGTCGCTACCAATTAATTCGCTAGAAAGCCAAGTCGCTAACAGAAAAGCAAGTCGCTAAGTAGTAACTCGCTACACACCAAGTCGCTAACCAAATTTTGGCAAAGAATTGCTACACAAGTCGCTAGAGACACAAGTCGCTAAAGAGCAACTCACATCGACCAAGTCGCTACCACAAGTCACTACCCGTAGTGGAGAGTCCACTACTTGTACTTTAACTCGCTAGATCTAACTCGCTAGATTTAACATCGTAACTCGCTACAATTTTGTGAAGCAAGTCGCTACGAAGAAAACTTATCCGTGAACTAAGTCGCTAGCATGAAAACCATATAAACATCACTTTTCAATCCAAAACAACCCAACCAAGATGATTCAAGCTACCAAATGAAAACCTAAACACTTTTGATGATTCTAAACACAAAAGTACCAACAAAATTCAAACTTTAACACAAGAAATCAACCAATGATGCAAAACCACTAAACTTTTTCAAACTCAAAACCACCTAAAACCACTATAAATCCAAAGATGTGCAAGATATGATCTAACCATGGCTCTTGATACCAATTGTAAGATATAACTTTTCACATGCACATCAAACCATAACACAAAGTAGCATATAGATGGAATTCTAGAGAGAAAGTTAGAGGTTTAGGGAACTTAGTGAGAGAAAGTGAAAGATATTATTATGAGCTCCAACTCTACCTTGGAAGGTAGAGAGTATTTATAGTCTTACATAACTCGCCACACTTTGGGTGTGGATCGCATACAGTGGGTAAAGACCCGTCCGTCCTCCACGGTGATACTTAACTAAATACTACTTAACATAAGAATTACTACGACTACGAGCTTTCTAACGATTACATATACTTGAGGTGACCGACTCTTTAATACCGGGAATTTCTAATTCCTAACAAAAGTGAAGGCTCATTATCTTCACTTGAAACAGCTTCATCTCTAACAGCTTGGACGACTTCCATCGTGTGAGCAGTTAAAGGTGTATCCCTTCCAGAAAATTTGTCACTCTTTCTAGCCATGAAAGTAAACACCTTTGGTGGAAGTACTATAGCAGTAGCAAGCTTGAAGGTTTAGGGATATCCTGTCGCTTGTTCAAAAATAATTGAACAAATCTAGGGTACATCGTGAATGGTGAACCATTTGAGATATGAGATAGCATACCATCAAAAATCATTTTGGAAAAGTTAAAGGGTTGATTGGTAGCTAATCCCACTAATGCAGAGGCAATATTTGATCCAAATTGTTCCCATGAAGTACTCTTGGGACTTAGGCAATGAAGCAAAATATGAACGAGATACTTCCAAAGGAGGACTAAATAAGGGCTTCTTAAAAGTTGTTTCAAATGAGTGAACCTTCATACCCTATATCTCGAGTGTATCCCAAAGTACTTGTTTCTCAAAACGAATGGCTCCTTCTTCATCATCAAACAATAAATCTTCCCTGATTGTGGCTTCAGTAATTCTTACTATCTTTTCAGCAACCTTAGCCTGAATAAAGGATTCATCATCTTGCATATGATATCTAGCAGTAGCCCAAAATTGTTGAATCCAGGGTTCAATGATGTCAGGTTCGACCAGTAGAGCATAATTAATTGAAGATCCAGTTAGGAAATCAATTATATCATGAAAAGTGACATTAGATGGTGTCTTGTCCAAGTTAGCAACCATGTTGTGCTTACTAACAGTGTTACGATTAGCCATTGTGTGTTGGTATAAGAAAGAATGGTGCGTTGAAGGTGTATGTTGATGAGAGAAGAGAGATATGGATGGATAAGTATAAAGATGAGAGGGAAAATCGGAGGGTAGTTATTTATAGGTAAGATTTAAAAAATCAAAGCCCAATTAATAAAGTTACCGTTGTTTGAATTTTACCTCTTATTTTGACCGTTGGAACAGTACGTTGACAAGACTGCAGTGCTTTCCACGTAAGCAGTACTTTCAGAGCAGTACTTTCAGATAGACGCTAATCAGTACTTTCCATCCTCTTCTTCACAATAGCAAAAACCTCAAAGTGCATTGTATTGCATCCCCTCAAACAATGCATAGGACTAAACTAAACTAATATGAAGTCCTCTCCTTAAACATAGCTTAATAATTAATCATACCAATACTCACCACTAAATGATTGAATCTTGAAACATCAAAGCCCTTTGTGAGTAGATCAGCTACATTATCATCTGTGTGGACCTTGACAACATTAATGAGCCAATGCTCATAAAAATCTCGAATAAAGTGATGCCTAATCTGAATGTGCTTGGTCTTGGAATGATAAACAGGATTCTTCACAATACAAATTGTACTCTCATTGTCAATATAGATAGGAGTATTCTTAAAATTGAATCCATAATCCAAGAGTTGATTATGCATCCACAGTACTTGTCCACAATAGCTTGCAAAGAAGAACATATTCTCGCTTCATGGATGATGTTGTCGCAATGGTTTGTTTCTTACATTGCCATGAAACTAATCTTCTTCCAAGATATTGGCATCCTCGGTGGTTGATCTTCTATCATAATTATCACCTGCATAATCACTCTCTGAAAAAGCTTCCAAGTGAAAAGGTGAATCCTTAGGATACCACAACCATAACTTAGGTTGTTGTTTGAGATAACTAAAAATTCTTTTGACTGCATTCATATGAGAGACCTTGGGTGAGACTTGATATCTTGCACATAAACAGGCAGCAAATATGATATCAGGTCTAGATGCAGTTAAGTACATAAGACAACCAATCATTGATTTGTAAAGCTTGACATCCATAGCTTGTCCATCTTCATCCTTTCCTAATGAGTTTATAGATTTAATGGGTGTGGCGACTGGCTTGATTGTACTGAAGTTAAACTTCTTAAGAATGTTAGTGACATACTTATCTTGACTAATGAAGATTCCAGCCTTTGATTGTTTAACTTGAAGCCCCAAAAAGAAAGTTAATTCACCCATGGAACTCATTTGAAATTCTTGTTGCATGAGCTGCTCAAACTCTTTCACCATTGACTGTTTGGTAGCTCCAAAGATAATATCATCCACATATACTTGAACAAGCATGATATCCTTTTTGTCTCTCTTGATAAACAAAGTCTTATCAATTGCACCTCTCCTATAACCATGTTGCAATAGAAAAGTGGAGAGTCTTTCATACCAAGCTCTAGGAGCTTGATGAAGGCCATACAGAGCCTTAATAACTTTGTAAACTTTGTTTGGATGTGCAGGATCCTCAAAACCAGAAGGTTGTTTTACATAGACTTCCTTTGTAATTTTGCCGTAAAGAAAGACACTCTTGACATCCATTTGATAAACAGGAAAGCCCATATAAGATGCAAAAGCAAGGAACAATCTAATGGATTCAATCCTTGCTACAGGAGCAAACACTTCATCATAGTCCACTCCTTCTTCTTGTCTATAGCCTTGTGCAACCAATCTTGCTTTGTTCTTGATGACATTGCCTCTTTCATCTCTTTTGACTCTGAAAACCCATCTTGTACCAATGACCTTCTTTCCATCTGGTAAATCACATAGTACCCAAACATCTTGAAGTTTGAATTGAAGAAGTTCTTCTTGCATGGCTTCAACCCAACTCTCTTTGGCTAAAGCTTGAGCTACATTCTTGGGTTCTTCTTGAGAGATAAAGCAGGTAAACAAGCATGTTTGTTGATCCTTATGATTCAGCCTATTTTGTTTATAAACAAAGCTAAGTAAAGCATTATGTGGCTTAGAGAAACCTTTACCTTTGTTTCTTGTGAGCACCCCTGATGTAGAAGGTCCAATGATTTGACCAGCAGGATGATCTTTATGAACTCTTAATGTAGGAGTTTCTGGAACTTCAAGATCATCACCCAAATTTGTAAAATCAGGTTCTGCATTGGAATTTGAGAAAATACCTTCATCATCTAACTCATCATCAGTGTCTTCTAATCCAGGCATGTTAGGATCATTCAAATCATCAGAAGTATTGTTAATTGGCGCAGCAGTACTTTGATCCAAAGTACTATGATCTAAAGTACTGTGAGAGTAATCTGTAGACTTACCCTTTTTCTTTGCTTCTTCATAAGCTCTTCTTTGATCATCCTCATAAGATTGTGCTATTGTTTCTTGAAAAAGCATCCTATTAAGCTCATCTTGGAGAGCCTGATCTTCAATAGACAAAGTGGATTTTGGTTCAACAGTACTTTTCTCCTTTTCAATTGTTATAGGTTCTTCATCAGGAACAGCATCAGGTCTAATATTGACTCCATGAACAATGTACTATAAATCTTCTTCTTTGTGAACAACTTGATTTTCTTCTCTGACAGGAACATAGTTCATAGAAGGAGTCAAAACATCAAGATCAAACATCCAATCAGGACCTTTACCTTTTTGATGTTCTTGATCTTCTAAAAATTCAACATGAAGACAATCTTGAACCTTTTTGGTAACCTTGTTGTACACTCTAAATCCTTTGCTATTGGTACAATAACCCAATAAGTATCCTTCATCTGACTTGCCATCAAATTTTCCCAGAGTATCAATAGTATTGAGAATAGTCAGAGGACAGCCAAAAGGTTTCATAAAACGAATGTTGGGTTTGTTTCCCATAAGCAACTCATAAGGTGTCTTCATCTGAGGTTTAGTGATGGATACTCTATTCAATACATAACAAGCAGTACTTACAGCTTCAGCCCAAAATTGAATAGGTAATAAAGAATCTGCAAGCATTGTTCTGGCTGCTTCTATCAATGTTCTATTCTTTCTTTCTGCCACACCATTTTGTTGTGGAGTTCTAGCAATGCTAAACTCCCTCTTAATCCCTTTCTTGGCACAAAATTCATCCATTAACTTGTTTTTGAATTCAGTCTCATTATCACATCTAATACCTCTTACTTTGAGTCTCAATTGATTTTCAAGGGCTATTATAAGATCATGAATAGCATCAAAAGTTTCATCTTTAAATCCCAAGAAAAGACCCACTAAATCTACTACAATCATCTTACAACTAAGCAAGACTTTTTCTTGTTTAAGCTTGCAATGTAAACAGTCCAAACAGATCCATGTGCAACAACTCTAAAGGTTCTCTAATAGTTCTTTCCTCAATCTTCTTGCTTGAAGCTTTGTGTTGTTTACCCTTCTTGCACGCCAAACATGAATGATCATTCTTGTATTTTTGGAAGGTAAACCTCTAACTAAATTGCCTTTAACCAGCTTGTTGATATTCTTGAAATTCACATGTCCTAATCTTCTATGCCATCGATGTGCTTCCTCAAGTGTTGCCCTTGCTACTAAACATGTTGCTCTTTCAGTAGAGTGAATATTCTTCAAATCTAGACTATACACATCATTGGTTCTTGGTACTCTCGGTGTTACCAAGTGATCATCAACAAGCTTGAACTCGTGGGAAAGAATAAGACATTCTCGTGTCGTTGAATAACACGGGTGCTTCTTGTCACATATCTGAGATACTGACAAAAGATTAAACTTGAGCTCCTTCACATAATGAACATTTTCAAAATCAATACTTCATGCCTTGATGGTTCCTTTCCCAGTAATTCTTCCTCTATTAGGATCATTCCCAAATGCAACTCTTCCTCCAAAATATGATTTAAAATCTGACATAATCTCTTTGTCTCCTGTCATGCTTCCAGAGCAACCACTATCAACAATTAAATGATCTTTAAGCTCCTCTTCTGGGTTGCCCTGCACAAAGATGAAAGAGTTAGTTTCTTTTAGGAACCCGTGCCACATCGACTTGTGTTCCCTTGTGGAGTGACATACTTAAATTCTTTAAGTATGTAATCTCCACTGTTTTTGAAAACATGATCAATTATTTTCGTTTGTTCTAAAACTTGTGTTGGTTTTTCAACAAAACTCTCTTTTTCAACAAAATTCTCTTTTTCTTTTTCAACAAAACTTGCTGAAAGTATTGTTTGTTCCCCATCAGTACTTTCTTTTTCAACAAAACTTGTGTAGATTTCTTTGATCTAGGTACTCTATTTGAGGTGTAATTCCTTCTAGGTTGATAGTAATTGGATCTCCTAGGGCTTCCATTTTAAAAAGTGCTAGCAGTACCTTGATTGGGTGAAAATCTAGCAGTACGTTGACAAGGTACTGCTTGAGAAACTTTTGACTTACCAGTACCTTGAAAAGTGCTTGAGGTACTGGTGGTTTTGAAAAAGGTCTTTTCTGGTGAGGGTACCTATAGTCTTTTGAGAAATTACTGTGCTTAACCCTATGTGAGTGATTTCAAACTGGTTTATTTTCCCTTGGCTTTTGGTTGGTAGTTTTAGTCTTTGGGAATTGACTTAAATATTCTGAGTGAAAGTCACAGTCCTTAATCAAATGATCACCACTATAACACACAAAGCATAATTTTTTACCCATATTCCCAAAATTTCTTCCTTTAGTTCTATGACCAAAACTATCCTGACTTTTTGGTGAATGATGAAAACTATCTTGACCAAAACTATCCCAAAAAGATTTAGCAGTATTTTGAAAAGTTATTCTCGAAGGTACTGCTGAATGTTTAGCAGTACTTTGAGATGAACATATTTCTGAACTCTTAACATTATCATCCTTAGGTTTCTCAACTATTTCTTTTGGAGATTCAGAACTAGATGGACTTGAATTAGATTTACTAGTAAGCTTTTTCTTAAACTCTAAATTATCTACTCCAAAGCAAGAAACATCTGTCCTAAGGGATTGAAAACTACCAGTGGGTGGAGGAACTGCATGATAACCCTTCTCTTTCTTAAATTCAGGAGGTGTTTTACTAATTGATTCCTCATTACTAGATGTGTTTTCGTCTAGCTAATGAGTTCATCATCACTAGTTGTTATCTCCTCTTAATTAATTTGTTCCTTATCACTAGGTGAGGTCTCTTCAGTATTGCTAAACTCCATACCAAAACCTAGACCAATTTTAATGTGTGCTCTTTTTTGTTTTTCAACAAAACTAACATGTGAAAGACCAGATTCATTCCAACTAGCAAATTTTTCTAACAATTCATCCCTTTCTTTAGTCATCTTTTCAAGTTCAGAAACCTTACATCCTAACTTCCATTCACTCAATTTTAATTGATAATCTTGTTGCTCATATTTTTCTGCCCAAGCCATTTCATTATTTTCATGAGTGATTATTTTGGCTTCCATTAACTCTAAATTTATTTGATAACCACTACCTCGCACTCTAGCCCTTCTACAATTATCTCTTTCACCACATAATCAGTAAGCACTTTTGATAAAAACATTACACTTAGAACATACCTCGTAGATAGTGGGTGAACTTGGTGAAGTAGCTACCATAGCAAGCGTAATGTGTTCTTCTTCACTTTCCATGCTCCAATCAAAGCTTCCAAGGTCATCTCTTGATTCTAAAGCAAAAAATCGGTTCCTCATCAAAATTTGTGCTCCAATCAAACTCTTCCATTGCAACCATAGAGTAGGTTATTGGTTCATCATCAAATTCAAAGACTCAGTCAACCTCGATAGATTTTGTTGAGCAACCAAAGCTTTTGGGTTTGTTTCAGTAATAGGAATTTCCTTTAGTTCAAGCTTAGGTTTTTCAATCATTCTATTTGCCTGATATTTAGCAAACTTGAATTATCTTGCAAAGTTTCCAGGCCTTTGACAATTAAAGCATTCAATCTTGTATTTGTCAAATGTGATACCCTGTTTGGGTTTGAAGTCAATGCCTCTTCCTGTTTTCTTCATGAACTTCTTGATCCTTGTCGTGATCATGGCGACTTGCCATCTTATGTCAATTTCTTCTAGAGCATCCTCTTCAATTTGTGACAAATCTTCTTCATAAGTAATGTAAAGTGGCTTGTTGAGCGAAAAAGGAACATACAACTTCATCGATTGATGGTGTTTGTTGGTGATGAGGTAGGGTAGTCATGGTTGTGTAAATATGTTGTTTGTCACCAACAAGAATTTGAGCGATACGCAGACTTTTAGTGGAAGTACTGCTTCTATTTTCAGAAGACACAAAAGCAATGATGTGAGATTTTGAACTTGTTTGGTCATTCATCTCATGCTCATATACCTTTAAATGGTTGTAGAGATCATCAAAGTCCATAGTGTCCAAACCAGGTTGTCCTCTAATCATAGTAGCAATCACATGCCTTACGGATGGCAAACTTTTTAAGAACTTCAGGTTTACATCTTCAACAGATACCTCTGCATTGTATAACTCTAGCATACTAAGAAGATTTTGAATCATTATAGGCGAAGATCAAGACCTTCTTTTCACCAATGTGAATGTTTCAAACTGTTGCTTCAATGATTTCTATGCATCTTCTTGAAGCATCATTACCTCAAATCTTGTCTTGAGAGCACCCATAGTTGTTTTGCATCCTTAACATCATGGAACTTTAGTAAGTGACCATCGTGAATAGCGCATAATAGTATGTTGAGAGCCTTTTCTTGATTTCTTTTTGTAGTTGCCGGCAAGGTAGGCTTAGGTGGTTTAGGTTGTCCAGAACTTCTACGTGTTCTTCAAGAATGGCATTACCATCGACAATCACTTCCCATAATGCATGGTCTCAGAATTGCAATGTAACGCCTCATCTTCATGCTCCGAGATCATATTCTCCTCTTGATGATAGGAATTCTAAGTGAGGTGATGGATGGGGTGGTGCGGCAATGACATCTTTTAGGGTTTGTAGTTAAATCGGTTTTAAGGGTTTCTTCCTAATCGTAGTTTCCACACAAGCTCGATACCACTTGTTGGATCGATATACTCTGACCAAACTAACTATGTAGCTTGTAAGGGTTTAGCAACCTTGGATAAATCCTAAAACACTAACAATGAAATACTGATATAACTCTATTAAGTATGCGGAAACTACTTCAATAAAGCTAAGAAGAATAACTTTAAACTTCAACGATTATATTAAAACCAAACTTTGAACCTGCTTGTTATACAGATTCACTAACAAACCTAATCGCTAAATAACTCTAATATCGTACTTGCATGTAAGTTCTAAATCACATTCATATCTCTAATGCCAATCTAGGGGTCCTTTTATAGGCATAAGGAGTACCCTAGTCGGTTTACAATTACAATCCTCGTACGACAAGTAATACTAATTCTAATCTAAGAATATTCTAGAATTACATAATAATCCATGAACGATTTGCATAGCATCCTTTAGCCTTGCAAGATACTTTGCGCGAAAGATTTTGACTTTCATTAAGTAGTACTTTGACTTTCTTCAAGATTTGACTTTCTTCAAGATTTTAGCTTTATATCCCAACAGGATTGCAAAGGTGTTAAGGTTGGTGGTAAAGCCAATGGATCGAGCACTAATGGTTCGGGGAGTGGT
The DNA here is from genome assembly GCA_022545495.1 of Chrysanthemum lavandulifolium. NCBI lineage: Eukaryota > Viridiplantae > Streptophyta > Magnoliopsida > Asterales > Asteraceae > Chrysanthemum > Chrysanthemum lavandulifolium. The sequence continues at coordinate 20,685,666 of CM040246.1, forward strand.
GGTTCTACCAACTCACCGAAAGGTCGAATATGTTTAATAAGTCTTTTCGATTTATTATGTTACATATGTATCTCGAATCTTATTATGTGCAGGATGATGATGTTGCGTAGTGGGTTGACTCTGGTGCAACACTTCATGTGTGTAAAGATAGAAGTTGGTTCAAGACTTATGAGTCACTAAATGATGGTTCTATTCTTCACATGGGAAATGAGTCAACAGCCTTGGTGCATGGTCGTGGTTGTGTAGATCTTAAATTTAGTTCTGGAAAGATTGTAACTTTGTTTAATGTTATTCATGTTCCTAATATAAGGAAAAACTTGGTTTCAATTAGTGTTTTGAATAATCATGGATATAAACAAGTTATTGAATATGATAAATTTGTTCTATCTAAGCATGGTGTGTTTATTGGTTTTGGTTATTTGTGCAATCAAATGTTCAGGCTTAATATTGTTAATGATTATGTTAATTCAGCCTTTGTGACCACCTCTGACCTGACTGACTCTACCCTATCGCATGCTAGACTTGGCCATGTACATTATAAAAGGATGTAAGATATGTCTAAGGATGGGTTAATCCCAGCATTTGACATGGACACTGAAAAGTGTAAAACTTGCATGTTGACCAAGATAACTAAGAAACCTTTTCAAGGTGTTAAACGTGAAACTAAGCTCTTGAAGCTAATACACAGTGACCTGTGTGATTTGCATGCCACTCCCTCTTTGGGGAATAAGAAGTACTTTGTGACATTTATTGATGATGCTTCTAGGTTTTGTTATGTCTATCTGTTACATACTAAGGATGAAGCATTAGATAAATTCAAAGTATTTAAAACAAGTTGAATTACAACTTGGGTCTTTGATCAAAAGATTAAGGATCGATAGGGAAGTGAGTACATGGATACTCGGATTTTCATTCTGTTGGTATTATCCATGAAACGATCGCTCCCTATACTCCTCAAAGAAATGGTATTTCGAAAGGAAAAACAGTGGTATCAAGGAGATGGTTAATTCCATGTTGTCCTATTCAGACTCGACCAAGGGTTCGGGGTGAAGCTATGTTAACGACTTGCTATTTATTAAATAGGATTCCCAACAAAAGGAACAAGGTTACCCCTTATGAACTCGGACTAAAAGGAAACCCAACCTGAACTATCTCAAGGTTTGGGGTTGTAGGGTTGTTGTAAGACTCCATGATCCAAAGCTAAAAACTTTGGGTGAAAGAGGCATTGATTGCATCTTTGTTGGATATGCTGAGCATTCCAAGGCTTTTAGGTTTTATGTTATTGAACCTAATGAATATGTTTCAATTAACTCCATAATTGAATCAAAGGATGCAATGTTTGATGAGAATAGATTCTCATCAGTCCCTAGACCAAGTCAAAAGATTCCTAATGAAACTCATGACATTGGTATATCAGAGGTCCCTAATGAATTACCATCAGAGGTCCCTGATGAGGTTGTGGTTTAACAACCTGAACCCATGCTCAGAAAGAGCAAAAGGGTCAGGAATCCAAAGTCATTTGGACCTGAGTTTCAATTATACTTAATTGAAGGAACAAGGGATGAGGTCTCTGACCAATACTCCTATTGCTTCATTGTTGAGGATGATCCCAAGACATTTGAAGAAGCAATGAAGTCCCGTGATATCGCTCGGAAAGAAGCAATCAATGATGAGATGGATTCCATCATGGGCAACAACACTGGGTGTTGGTTGATCTACCATCCGGTTGCAAACCTTTGGGTTGCAAATGGATTTTCAAAAGGAAAATGAAGGTAGATGGAACTATTGAAAAGTTCAAGGCTAGACTAGTTATTCGTAGCTTTAAACAAAAGTCGTGGATAGACTATTTTGATACTTATGCCCCTATGGCTCGTATGAGTACCATAAGACCGTTGATTGCTTTGGCATATATTCATAATCGATTATTCATCGATGGATGTGAAAACACTTTCTTGAATGATGAATTGGATGAGGAGGTTTATATGAACCAACCTCGTGGCTTCATCATGCTCGGAAATGAAAACAAGGTGTGTAAACCGATTAAGTCTCTTTATGGACTAAAGCAGCACCTAAGCAAAAGCATCAAAATTTGATGAAGTGGTTTTGTCTAGTGGTTATGTTCTTAACCAAGCTAACAAATGTGTATATAGCAAATTTGATGAATCGGTAAAGGAGTCATCATTTGTCTATATGTTGATGACATGTTGATCTTTGGCACCGACCAAAATCGGTTGACGACAAAGGAATTTTTGTCATCAAGGTTCTCCATGAAGGACATGGGGAGGTCGATGTTATCCTTGGTATTAGGATTAAACATGAAAGTAAGAGAATTTCTATCTCTCGGTCTCATTATATTGAGAAGGTGTTGAGGAAATTCAATTACTTTGATTGTACTCTGTGAGTACACCTATGGATACTGTGAGAAGTCGATGCCTAATAATGGCAAGGTTGTATCTCAACTTGAGTATTCTAGGGTAATTGGTTGCTCGATGTATGCCATGACTTGTACAAGACCGATATTGCTTTTGCAGTGGGTAAACCGAGCGGTATACTAGTGATCCTAGTGCTCATCATCGCAAGCAATTCGAGGGTATCAAGTATCTAAAGGAACTATGGATTATAGTCTCTTATATTGGTTATCCTTCAAGATTGGAAGGATACACCGATGCAAGTTGGATCAAGAACATCAAGACAAATCGCTCTACCAAAGGGTCGGGTATTACTACTTGATGGAGGTGCAATTTCTTGGGCATCCAAGAAGCAAACTTGCATCACCCGCTCAACAATGGAATCAATTTGTGGCCTTAGCATTTCTTTGGTAAAGAAGTCGAATGGTTGAAAAACTTGCTTCTTGAGATTCCATTGTGGTCTAAACCTATAGCACCTATTTCTATATGTTGTGATAGTGCAACTACATTGGCAAAGGCTTATAGCCGGATGTACAATGGGAAGTCTAGACACTTAGGTGTCGACTTAGCATGATTCGTGAGCTTATCATGAATGGGGTGGTATCTATAGAGTTTGTTAGATCTCAACAAAATTTAGTGATCACTTGACGAAGGATTAGCTAGAGACTTGGTTTTAAAGTCTCGCTAAAGGGATGGGTTCAAGTCCAACTTAGTCATCGAATGCTAGGACACCCAACTCCCTCCTAAGAAAACTTGGGAGTTGAGTTCAATGTGGAAAGTCGAACATTTAGTGGATTGGAGCACATGTTTTATATAACATCCCAAGGTTGTGCTCGTAACTCATTGAAAGGAGGATGAAGTCTTTACTTTTAATGGTTAATTTCTTTGAAAAAGTGCTTGGCGGGAGCATGAATAAAGAGGAACCACCTATGTGAATGTTGAAGTTTTGCCGCATCAGGGAGCTTTGGACTTTTGGCTCTTACAACATTTATGAATTTGGATATGGACACATGGCTTGTAAAGTGTCAGGAGCAATTAAGTGTTTAAAAACTTATGTGTATTTTATCTTCAGGTATTCAAATGGGTTGAAGGGTTCAATTTTTAGAACACCTTGATTCTCGAATATTTGAACGTGTAATGTACTTAGATGGAAATTCAATCCTTAGGATATTTTCGTTTATGCACATGTTTTGTTTGATGTTTGTTTTTCTTGCAAAGGAAGTGAACTGAATTTGGGGAGGATTGTTGGAAAATTTAGTGCACTTGTGGGATTAGTTCATACCTGGTTTTGGGTAAGGAGGTACGGAGTGTACACCCATGAGGTCCCTGAACACCCTGACTCAATAGTGGTTAGTATTGCTAGTGTATTTGTTACTACTGTTAGTGTAGTAATTGTGGTTCCTGCTGGTAGTGTATTTGGTTTCTGCTGCTAGTGTATTGGTTACTACTGTTATTGTAGTAACTGATGGTTCCTGCTGGTAGTGTATTGGTTCCTGCTGCTAGTGTAATGGTTCCTACTGGTAGTGTTGCAGTGATTATTTGTAACGACTTTGACTCATTCAAGTGGTCATATGATCGCTTATGACCACGTTTAATTGGTCATGTAACCACTATTCCTATGATAATGGAGGCTTATTATGTGTTGGGTTTTTGGTTCCTTGGATCAAGAATTATTCTAAGTACTGGAACTACGGACAGAGTTGATATAACCACGGATAGAAGGATGTAACCACGGATGAAGACAAACCGCGGCTAGTAGTATTGTGTAACTACTGATAGACTATTGTAACCACTGCTAGTCTTCTATAGTCGGTTTAGTATTTTGTATTAGATAAATATGGAAAAGATATTTATCTTGTAGGTTACGTATTGTATAATGTAAAGGACTCCTTAGCCTATAAAAGGAGGTCCTAGGTTAGATTAGATATACGTATGTTTTATATCTAAGGTCGATACACTTCAAGGTTGTAAAACCCTAATAATGGTTAGAGTATTCGTATTAATAATAATATTGAGGTGTTTAATGTTTATTGTTCTTCTTCTTAAGATTAAGTGTTAAATTCCGCGTAATACTTAATAAGTTCTTTGTTTAAGTCAGTTTCTATATTAGATCGCTTGCTCAACCGGGATCAACAAGTGGTATCGAGCTTGTGATCTAGAAACCGTAACCAAGAAGAAGTTCTATTCAAGAAAGCTAAGATGTCCGATGAAACTCACATGATGATCGCATCAAAGGTTCCCATGCTCAAGCATGGTGAGTATCAACCGAGAATGCGAATGAGGCAATACATTCGTATGATTGACTATGCCATCCGGGATGTCGTTGAAAAGGTGATACTCTTCCTTTGAAGGGTGCCGATGGTAAAGCCATAGAAATTGTAAGTGAAGTTGATAAGGCTAGAAGGAAATTGAGATTAAAGCTCATAGTATTCTTTCTATGGGAATACCTAATGAGTATGTTTTGGACTTTGAAAGATATGAGTCCGCTAAAGAGTTACCGGATGCTCTTGAGACAAGATTTCTTTGTAATGAAGCTACAAAGAAATCAAGGAAGAACATGCTCAAGCATCGCTTTGAAAACTTCACCGCACTAAGTGGAGAAAAACTTGATGGCACTTATAACGAGCTTCAAAACTTATCGCCCAATTGAAGTCGGTGGACTACAATGTTATTCCGAAGATATAAATTTGAAGTTCATTAGAAGTTTATCTCCGAATGGGCTCTACATACAATTGTGTGGAGAAATAAGGAGGACTTTGATAAGATGACTCGGACAATCTCTACAACAACTCAAGGTTTATGAGTCCGAGAAAACGTTCTTTGGTGCATCTTCCGCTAATCAAAACATTGCTTTTGTGTCCACCAATCATATGAGTTCACAAGATGTATCCACTACTACCTATGGAATAACCACGGCTATTGCAAACAATATCACTATTAGTGATAATGTCGTTGATGGTGCAATTTGTGCTTTTCGGTGATTTAACTACCGTTGTTATTGTTTTAAATCAAGATCTAGATCAAATTGATCCCGATGATCTTGAGGAGATTAATCTTCAATGGCAAATGGCAATGTTGACTCTCCAAGCAAGGAAGTTTCGAGGAGGACTGAAAGACATGTTAATTATGATGGTCAAAGGAGAGTGGATTCGACAAAAGCAAGATGGAGTGCTTTAACCGCAAGAAGAAGGGTCACTTTGCTAGGGAATTTCGAGCTCTAAGAGAATTGAAGGCATTAGGAAGACCAAAGAAGAGCCCGCTTCTTCTTCGACTTTGGTTGCTCAAGATGGGATTGGTGATTATGACCGGAGTGATCGATTGAAGAAAGGTCCTAATGCGCCTTTTCTTGCTAGTGAAGCTTCAAAAGAGCATAACTTTGCTCTAATGGCCTATGCTTCATCTTCTGTTTCTGATTCTGAGGTATCCAATGATTCTACTTGTTCTTTTAAATCATGTCATGATAACTTAGAATCTCAAAAAGCTATCATTGAGAGTATGAGAAAAGAAGTAGAAAGACTGACTATGGACAACCTAGGTTATAGAGTTGGTCTAGAAAGTGTGGAAGAGAAGCTAAAGTTCTTTATTAAATGTGAGTTTGAGTATGTTGATAAAATTAATATACTAGGTGGAGAAATTAATCTTAAGGATAGAGAGATTAAGATGCTCAAAGATAAACTAGCAGAGGCAGAGAGTGTAAAACAAAAGGCCCTAGAAGAAAAAGAAAAACATGTTGTTAGGGTAGCTAAAACACAATTTGCTTCTGATCTGGTTCATAAATCAATAGAGAGTCATTTAATGAAAAAGGGTTCTAGGATAGGATACAATGATATGCCACCACCATCTCTTATGAAACATGCACCACCTGGGAAAGAGCTCTCATTTAGCAGTGAATTTAGCTTTAATAAACCTGTAGGTGAGACTAACAAGATTGAATCACCTAAGATAGGTTCTGATAAGTCATCTGATGCTCCCACAATTGAAGATTGGGAATCAGATTCTGAGGAAGATAGATCTGAATCAACTCAACCTGAAAAGATAGAGAATGTTAAGAAAGTTGATTCTAAGCAAGCCAACCTTGTACCTAGATTTGGAGCCCAAATTGCTAAGAGAGTAGTTGAGTACAAGGAAGTACCTAGGGAACAGATGAAAAGATATATACCTAGGGGAAACCAGAGAAACTTCAATGGCTTAATTTCAAACAGATTAGGAGATGAGTTTCAATGTGTTAAAAAGGCTTGTTATATATGTTGTAGTTTTGAGCACTTACAGAGAAATTGTTATAAAAACAGACCACAAGTTTGGAATCATTGGAGGAGGGTAAATCATCAAAACTTTTCAAATAAAACAAACCCTCATCCTAACAAAACATGATTCCTAGGGCGATTGATGAGGAATGGAAATACAAAATCAATAGTCACTATCGCACCTAAATGGGTTCCAACCATCGCTAAGCAAAATGTAAACACGGCTAAGCGAATCAAACCATCATAAGCAAAATATCACCACCGATATAAAAGAAGTTTTAAAATTCCAAAGGTGATAACCGACACGTGGTTGGAAATCATTTTATGTCATAAGGCCTCGCCTAGTTGGCAATGGAAGCCTAAGACCAAGGTTTTACCACATGTCAACGTGCATCAATGGACCTAAAGAAATTTGAATATTTTGATGCATGTATGCACCCAAGTCAAGATTGGCTTGGGTCCACAAAAGGAACTAATTTGTGTAATTTCATGTGCGGGGCAATCTACAAGATGAGCTAAAAGATAAAGGAGTTTTTGATAGTGGTTGCTCCGGGCACATGACTTGGGATGGGAGCAACCTGGAAGATTTTGAAGCTTTTGATGGAGGATATGTGGCATTTGGCAATGATCCAAATAGAGGAAAGATACTTGGTAGAGGCACAATCGAGCAGGAATTTAGACTTTAAAAAGTCTATCCGGCAGGGACTTAAGTATAATCTATTTAGTGTTTCTCAAATGTCCGATAAGAAAAAGCTGGGTACTTTTGGTGAAACCGAGTGTGGTGTTATCTCCCGAGTTTAAGATGCACGATGAGAAGTTGATACAACTTAGGGTACCTAGGAAGGAAAACATATATTGTTTTGATCTTAAAGATGTTCTTCCAAATAGGTCTCGATGAGTGTCTAAATACTCATCATTTTGTACAATATAAACTGCAAAATCATCCGAAAACACTCAAAATGCATCAAAATGATGAAAATATCACAAATCGATGTTTTATGTGTTTTAAATGCAAAATATCAAAATCGGATGAAAAACATATCAAATTTGCAAAAATTGCAGTTTTAGTCCCCCAAGATTCAAAAGTTGTCAAAACAAACCCTTGAAATGTAAAATTTGCAAATCTACAACTTTGGTCCCTCAAGTTTGAAAAATGTCATAAATGGCCCTTGGAATTTTGAAATTGTCAAGTTTGGTCCTTGTTCTATGGAAGCTTGTCAGTTTTGGTCCCTTGAAATAACTTTGATGAATTGGCAGAAAAGGTCCCTTAATTTTCAGAATTTACATATTGGTCCTTGTGTATTTAAGCCTTTTAACCAATTGAACCCTATCATAATCCCAAGTGACCCCTGCCATAGCTTTGGACCCTTACCATTTTGGACCCCCCCCTAATATTAATACCCTGGTCAAATGGCAGTCAAACAAGCAGTGGCGCCAAAGTCTCATCTTCCTCACCTGCTATCACTGCTCACCCTTCAACACCCATCCCCCCTCCTCTCCATATCACCCTCCTTGTCCCCTCCACATCAACACAAAACAAATATCATTTAATGATTCCTCTACCCCTTCACTCAACCCTCCACCTGTTAAAATCCACTTTGGCGCCAAAATGATCAAACGGCCAATATCAACTTAAAGCATCCAACGGCCAAATTTATTGGTGGGAAAGGTTCAGTGGACAAGTGGAAACATCTTGGAGCTATAAAAGAGAAAGAGAGAAGCAAGATAGGGAGTAGCTAGTTTTATCTTATTTTTCTTTAATGTCGTTTTTTCTATTAATGTATTAATTTAGCCAAGAATCTGTAATCTTTTGTTCCTTTGATATAAACTTAAGTTATTTCATCTTTGTAAACTGTTTTTAAGAATCAATTTCAAAAGTTTGGTTAAAGTTCATGCTTTGTGTCTACTGTTGAGTATTTCAGTTTCAAATTCATATATTCAAGCCTTAAATAGCTTCTTCCCAAGCTCACATAAGCTGATATAAGCTCTATATAGTTGTGGGTAAGCTTACATTGCATTTTCAAACCAATTTGTCTCATAGTCAACAAAAGTCAAAAGAATGGCCAAAAGTGGAAATGGTGATGGTATGTGGGTGATGCAGCTTGGAATTGGGTTGGAAATGGTTTAGTTTAGTGGTTTTGGGATTTGGTTTTCAATGCACATCACCGGGCACATGTGAGTGATTTGCTCATTTTCATTTCAAGCCATTTTTGTATTTTATGTATCTGTGATCATTGGTAGTTTTAACCTGTGTAAGTAGTTATATTTAGGTTATATAAACTTAGTCTGATCCTTATTGCAAGTTGGTTTAGTGTTTAGATCATTTTAGTTGCTAATCAGTTAATAACAGTAGTGTTTGGTTCAGTAGCTTTAACTGAGCTATAGGTTTTTGCAGAAGTAGGTTTCTGTGGTTTCATGTTTGTTAAGCCATTTCATGCTTGTAACTGTCTTACTTTTGTGTTTGTAACCACCAAAAGTCAAAATCCATATCATTGGTCCTTAACAGGTTAACTGTTGGAATTTTGCAAGAACAAAAGCTTGTTTTGTGTTCATATTTCATAATTACATCTTGCAGTAGTCTCATTACACCTTGTTACATCAATATAAGTCTTTAAATTCAGCTGCAAAGTTCATAATAGTCAACATTCTATTTCTGCTCAAAAGTCAAATCGATGATCCGGTTTTGACCCATCTGAGGATTTTTCATGCACTCATTTCTAGGTCATTTCAAGTGTGACTTGTGGATTTTAAAAGTTTACTTGGTCTAGTTTCTTGTTGTTATTTTTGAATAATTTTGTGAATTTTCCATAAGCCCCAAAAGAGCTTATCAAAATGGTGTTAAATCCTCATGCGGCACTAAGCCCGCATGTGGATTTTCTGAGTTTTTGCGCACCTTGCACCGCTCATTTGAGCTTCACTAGGTCTCGATTTTGGTTTAGACACTCTTAGCCAGGTCTTCTCAAGTTCCAACTAGTGCTTTTCATTTTCAGCTTATTTTGAATCCTGTGCATAAGCTCAAAGTAGCCCCCCTAGAATTTGTTTTTGCTCTTGTGCTTATCTCATCAAATCTTTACAATCAGCTTATCAGAGGTTAGGACATGTTGAAACTTGTTGCATTTTGGTTGTTTTAGCTTACTCTTGCTTCTGCAAACAGTTGGTGCTTATTGGTGCTCATTAGCTTATCCCAAGTGCTTATTTTTAAGCACTTGTGCCATCAGTTTCTATTTCCTCCATTTAAGCCCCTGTTTTTCTATTTTTCCTAGCTTTCTTATATTATTTTAGACTTTTCCTGAAATTTTCAGATTTTTCCAAGTTGGTTTGCTATTTTTCTTGATTTAAATTAGTTTTTAAGCATTTTTAATTAGCAATTAATACAAAAAATTAAGAAAAAGTTCCAAAAAAATAATTTTTCAATTTTAACAGTTTAAGATAAATATAAATAGCCTAAAAAGTATTTTTTTTCATAATTTTCTTAGCTTAAATAGTATTTTCTAGCATTTTAATTAGTTTTAAATAGTTTTAAATTAATAATAAATACATAAAAAGTCTAAAAATATATTTTAGTTTTAAAATAAGTTTTAACATATTTTAGACTTTTCTAAGTTATAATTTCATTTTTCTAGGTTAATTTTGTATTTTCTTGTATTTTAGTGCATTTTAAATACTTAATAAATAGTTTTTAATTAATAATAATTAAATAAATAATTGTAAAAATAATTTTCCTTTTCTAATAATTTTCTAATATAATTAGGATTGTAAAAATGTATTTTTCATATCCGTAGGTATTTTCCTTCTTTATTTTTACGTTTTATTTAGTACGTTTACGTAATTTTTATTTAAACGTACGTTTTAGGTTTTAAACGTTCATCACTTTAAATATAGTGATAGCGTTTATTTAATATCTTTTATCTTTTTAATTTTCTTAATTTGCATTTAAGTCGCTTTATTTTATAAACTTTTTCAGTAGTGTAATTATCTATCCAAATCTTTTCCGATCACTATCATTAGTGATCATTCTATCGTCGATCTAGTGTTTACACACCATTGAGTCTCCGTGGGACTTAACGACCCGGAATTCATTGTATTCTCGATCTTCATTGTATTTGTGTCTCGAACTGTTTTAAGCTCATTACGGTGGTCATTCACAAGTGGCCACTTGTGTGATTAGACTTGACCGCTCAAAGATGCATCAAGGTCCTTAACATGTTTGTTTGCTAAAGCATCCGTAGATGAGTCAAAATTGTGGCATAGAAGGCTAGGTCACCTCAATTACAAAACAATCAATAAACCGGTAAAAGGAAACTTAGTGAGAGGTTACCTTCTATGGTTTTGAGTGTAAGGAACTGTGTGGCCCGTCAAAAGGTAAACAACATAGAGCTTCTTGTAAGACCAAAATCAGAACACCATCACACAACCACTGTTTATGCTTCATATGGACTTATTTAGACCTACCTTTGTTAGAAGTTTGAACCATAAGCGATGATTGCCTAGCTATCATCGATGATTATAGTAGATTTTCTTGGGTATACTTTTTGGTCGCTAAGAGTGAGACTAGTGAGATCCTCAAGAGTTTCATTACTAAGATAGAAAATCTAGTAAATCATAAGGTCAAGGTAATCGATGTGATAATGGAACCGAGTTTAAGAATGATGTGATGAATCGGTTATGTGTAGCTAAAGGTATAGAAAGACGACTTAGTGTTGCTAGAACACCACAATGTAATGGTGTAGCCGAAAGGAAAATAGGACACTAATTGAGGTCGCTAGGACAATGTTGTCGAATCTAAGTTACCAACTACCTTTTGGGTGAAGTCGTAGGCATTGCATGTTATGTTCGAATAGAAGTAAGGTAGTGAAGCCTCATAACAAGACCTCCTATGAGTCGTTACATGATAGGAAGCCAATGATTGCATTCCTAAAACCTTTTGGGTGTCCTGTTACTATCTTGAATACCATAGACTACCTAGGCAAGTTTCAAGAAAAGGCGATGATGGATACTTTTAGGCTACTCTTCCAATAGTAAAGCCTTTAGAGTATACAATAGGAGGACTAGAATTGTTGAAGAAAATCTACATGTTCAATTCGGTGAAAAGACTCCTAGTGTTGAGACCAAAGGACCAGATCGGTCGCTTAACATTGATATGCTAACCAAATCTATGAATTATGAGCCTATCATTGCGGAACTTCCATTAATGTTAATGCATGTACACAAAAGGATTCGATGCGGAAATGATTCTAAGGAAGTCGATTCTCCAAAGGAATTCTATTTGGTTGAAAAGTGGAAAGTCGGTAATCGTCTCACCAATCATTCACAAGCAAGGTCCCACCGATGATGATGTATTGGATAATGGAGGCAATGTTGATCATCATCAAGATAAGGATGAGTTGTTGAAAGATAACTCGATGTCGGTGAAGAAATTGAAAAGAAGAAGAGATTCGCAAGCACCGCTAAGTCAACTTAAAGCACTGCTAAGCCATCTTCTACCACTGATAGGTCAAGTGAAATCCCGGCTGCAAGTACTGATGATAGTACTTTCTTTGGACCAAATGCAAAGCCATTATTTGGTGAAGAGGAGTATCCACATGATCCTAACATGCCTGCTTTGATAGAAATTGATACTCCTACTGATGATGAAGACATGGATGATTTCTTCAATGCTGATTTGTCTAATTTGGAAATTGTCATTCATGAAAGTCCAATCACTTCTACCAGGATTCATAAGATTCATCCCAAGGAATAAATACTTGGAAACTTGAATACACCAGTTCAAACAAGAACCGTGGTTAAGAACACCGAACCCTTTCCCGAATATGGGTTCTTTGCAAGATCACTTCACAAAAGAAACAAATATAAAGATCTCGCAAATTGCATGTTTGCTTGTTTTCTGTCTCAAAAGTAGCCCAAGAGAGTGGAAGAAGCTTTATCAGAAGAAGGCTGGGTAGAATCAATGCAAGAGGAGCTTCTACAGTTTAAGCTTCAAGAGGTTTGTACATTGGTTGATCTTCCTAATGGTAAAAGGGCTATTGGGACTAAATGGGTGTTCAGAAACAAGAGGGATGAAAGAGGAATTGTTGTAAGGAACAAATCAAGATTGGTTGCTCAAGGATACACACAAACTGAAGGTTTGGATTATGATGAAGTGTTTGCTCCAGTTGCAAGAATAGAGGATATTAGATTATTTTTGGCTTATGCTTCATTCAAGAATTTTGTTGTGTATCAGATGGATGAGAATGCTATTTCAGTTGATGAGGAGATCATTAGGAGAGTTTTAAAGTTTGATGATGCTGATGGTATTGCTAATCTTTCAGATGCTGAGATTGTAGCTGGTTTGGAGAGGTTAGGATATACACACAGGGGTGATAAGGTACAATTTTTTAAGAGTTTGTTTTCAACACAATGGAAGTTTCTTATTCATACCTTGTTGATGTGTATGAGTAATAAGACCACTGGGTTTAATGACTTTCCTTCCAAAATTGCTACTGTTGTTATTTGTTTGTCTGATGGAAGAAAGTTCAATTGGTCTAGGATGATTTATGAGGGGTTAGTACAAAATATTAGGAAGAAGGGTAAATACTATTTGTATCCTAGGTTTGTTCAACTTATTGTGGAAAGCCAAATAGATGAACCTGTTGAGCATTCTAGAGAATATGAAGTACATCATATGCTTCCTAAGGTTTTTGCACATATGAGGAATCAGAAGCCAAATGTACAGATCAGAGATGTTCCTTTATTTCCCCATATGCTTACTTTGCCTACTGATCCTGAGTTTGATGAAAATCTTGGCTCACAACCTTTAGTAACTGAACCCACTGCTAGTCCATCTGAACCCACTACTAGTCCACCTCAAACCACTGTTAAACCAATTGTCTGGACTAGGAGATCAAGGGCACCAAGCTACCTCAGTGGTGTTAGTGGTGTTGTTAATGAGGTCATCACATGGAGTGGAGGTGACATGATTGGAAGGGCTTCCACCATCGATTCATACTTAGATGTTTGGTCGATATAGTGGAAACATAATTAAGACCCAACCTTTGGCAACTCCTAATGTGGAGAGTTCCTTGAACTTAACACAGTGGAGGAATCCTAGCCAATCGGCTACTAAAGCGTGCATAGATGATCGTGCAAGTTCGTGCTATGTTTACTATATCCAAGAATTCACTCTCTGGAGCGCTTAACACAACAAGTGATGAGGATAGTTTGGAACATGAAACCGAATTAACGGATCCTAAGTCGGTACATGATGACTTTTCCAATGAACCACCTCTCGGACCACCACACACAGTCGGCTGGGAGGATATTCTTGAACGTTTTAATGAATTGACGGATAAATGTGCCAAAATGAAGGAAACAATCTCAAGTCTTCAGGAGTTGGTTGTGTTTCAGGGGAAAGACATTAGGCGATTGAAGCACAGGGTATTGGTTTTGGAGAAAATAAGAAGACCTGGAATTGCTGTTTTGTGAACTATGAGAAGGATGAAAAAGAAGGTGCACTCCTCTCCAGCTCTGAATATGGAGGATGTATCCAAACAGGGGAGGAGTGAAGGCATGCATTCAGGGGAGGCTGTTGATGTATCTATGGAAGAAGATGTTGATAGTGGAGATCAAGAATTTTGGTATCCGATAAAGATGGGAATGAGGCGCTTCTTGAAAGTTTGAAGACTGTAGAAGATGAAGTAGTGCAGACACAACCATCGATAGTATGTCTCGCAACCACGGTTAGTACTCTTGTAACCACCGCTGCAGCTTTGGACATGGCAATTACACCCACTACTATTACACCCATCGCTATCATAACAACTTCCACTATTGTTACAACTCTCTCTCGCATCACCACCTAAATCTAAAGAGGTTGAGAAAGAAGTCGCAAGTACATTGATAAATCTAAGCAAAACCTCATCTATTTCTACACCTATCATTGCACTGCTTTATCTCTTGAATCACTACACCTAAACCTAGAAGTAAAAGTTTGATTATTGGTGATCCATTAAAGAAGAAAGTGGTTCAACAAGACATTGGTAAAGGTAAAGGGATTGTAGAACCAGAGTTGAAGTTTAAAAGTAAAGCAGAGCAAGTTGCTTATGATGAAGAGTATGTAAGAAATATGTTAGCTGCAGAACAAGAAGCTTTAGAGAAAAGGAAGCTAGAAGAAGAGGAAGCTAGTCAGAGATGGTTAGCTACATGGTATGAATCACAAAACTATCTTGAAGCTTCTCAACAAATAAATGATGAATATACTGCACAAGAATGGGCATTGTTGGATGATGAGGAAAGAGCTAGACTTTTGGGTCTATGGGCAAGGAGGATTGGTAAAGAAAGGAAGCAAGTTATAAGAAAGAAACCTCCTTCAATTGCACAGATGAGGAATGTATCGATGAAGATTATTAAGAATTCGTGTATTCATATTCTCGATAATCTTAATAGGTGTTCATTTGAAAGAATTCGTGAGCTTTATATGAGATGTATGAGGATTAATAATGATGATTTCATCCAATGAATTCTAAAAAGGAAGAAGAGTGGATTCAAAGTGAAGAGTGGAAGAGAAAAAAGAGAAAATCGAGGTTCGGAGACATCCGATTCTAAAAGACCGAAAGTAGTCAAGATGTTAATCAAATTATTTCTTATGAGTTTAAGCTTAAAGTTGGAAGTGAAGGAGTTTGGAAAATTCAAAGACTCAACAATGAAGTTTATGAGTATAATAAATTTTCACAGATGCTTCAGTATTTTGATAAAGATGATTTGATGAATCTTTGGATACTTTACAAGAATAAGTTTGGTGAAGTACATCCAAATGATAATCATGAGAGATTGGTTTATCATCATTTGAAGATTTTATTTGAACCTACTCATGATGAACCTGAATGGAAAGGACTCTACAATGGTAATGTTACAAGATGGTTTTTATATCAAACTTGTGGAGTTCATGTTTTAACTGCTTTCGGAGAAGTTATTCATATGCTTGTAGAAGGTGATTATCCTCAACCGAATAAGTATCCAGCAGCTTATTGCTCGATGTCAAGCTCGGTATTATCAAGATGTTGTTACCCTATGATGGTCAAGCTTACAATTTGTTGTCAAGTATGAGAATATTCTTAAATCTAGTAAGTGTTTGGCTACATCCTCCAATTCAGATGTTTTGAGCTTAAAGGAAACTTGAGAATTCTGTTGGAATGTATCAAGTTTAGGGGAGGATTGTTGGGTTTTTGGTTCCTTGGATCAAGAATTATTCTAAGTACTGGAACTACGGACATAGTTGATATAACCACGGATAGAAGGATGTAACCACGGATGAAGACAAACCGTGGCTAGTAGTATTGTGTAACTACTGATAGACTATTGTAACCACTGCTAGTCTTCTATAGTCGGTTTAGTATTTTGTATTAGATAAATATGGAAAAGATATTTATCTTGTAGGTTACGTATTGTATAATGTAAATGACTCATTAGCCTATAAAAGGAGGTCCTAGGTTAGATTAGATATATGATGTTTTATATCTAAGGTCGATACACTTCAAGGTTGTAAAACCCTAATCTCGGTTAGAGTATTCAGTATTAATAATAATATTGAGGTGTTGAATGTTTCATCGTTCTTCTTAAGATTAAGTGTTAAATTCGCGTAATACTTAATAAGTTCTTTGTTTAAGTCGGTTTCTATATTAGATCGTTTGCTCAACTGGGATCAACATTATGGGTGATTAATTGGCCGTTAATCAGTCATAAAGTCCATTGACTAGGAGTGAGTATTATCTACTATAAATAGAGATGAACTTCATCAGCATGATGATACTGATAGATATACAATACCAGGAGAAACAAATTGAAAGCCTAAACACTTATAAGCGCAAGGGTTATTGATTGTGCCTAATTCAATAACAAACATTTGGTCTTATCCCAAGTAGATATTCGTGTAACCCAGGCATAGGGTCGAATAGTTTACTTTGGAAAGTGATCACACGATTCCAAGTGATATCCGGTAACCACCTAGTGGTATTGTACTGTCTTTATTATCTTACCTTGTTGTTGGGAAATAACCACCAACATGAAATTGCAAAGTAAAAATCTGAGTAACTAAATCGTCTAACTAACGTTATGTTACATGTACATATGTATATATAGTGGTCGAATGGGTATGACCCAAACACCATGTCTGTTCGAAAGGGTATGTTCTAAACGACACAACCCTTCGGGTTTTAACTAACTTTCTAATATAACTAACTTAACTACCAGCCGAAATAACTAAGTTTCGGTTTCTAACTTTCTGTCTGACAACTTTGGTCCTTCGAGTTTCTGTAGAAGCAAGGTCGAGATTATATTGGTTCACACATTATACGTTCTTATAGGCTTTCGCATGTATATTTGATGTTTATTGTGTTTTATATATGATTGTAATGTTATTAAATTCCAACAGGCCTTAAGATCCTAACAATATATGCTATAGATATGTTTAAACAACTTTTTCATATATGATATGGATGTCTAACATCACATTTGTTTTGAAAGTATTAGTACTAGGTATAAAATCTTTCTTTTTGACTTCATATCTTCTCGTTTCTTTTTTATGCGTCTATGATCAGAAAAGAATATATGGATATAATCTTTGTATCATTATTGACTATTTGATCATTATAACTTATGCTTCATATATATGCCAGTTTATATGCAGGTCAAAAACAGGCATATAATGACATATTTGTTTAGAATCGTTGGGTAAGACAGGATAAGACTATAGGATACCAGATAAGTAACATAGTAATCAGCTATCAGAACTTATATTACTCAATAATACAGTGATAAAACAAATATTCTTATAATCGAGTCAATTATTCTTGGGATTAATGTGAGAATTAAATCATCTTAGTTGGCTTTAAGAAAAGTGTATATTAGCTAAAATGCTTTTCATATATACTCCTATTTATTCTAATCCAATGGATGAAGAAATACCAAACATTTAGGTCAAAGTCTCATCACTCTTGCTGTGATTCCTCCAACAAATTTAGTTTCAAATAAAATGGTTGGCTCTTTACAACTTTTATTGCATGCTTCTATGGCTAGAAGAACCCCCTTTAAAAATTCTTGGGGCTCTCAAAAGCCATGTATGTGAGATATATAAACTATAAAGACTAACTCTAGCCCTATTGCTAAGTGCCAAAAGAATGATTTCAACTTGATGTAAGCTATTTAATATACAATTGACAATTTAGTTTCGTACTTAACTTGTTATAGTGATGATATTTGCACTCCTAATAATGATTTCATTATTCATTAAAGGAGTGATTTGTGGAAAATCATATTTGAAAGTGGGCATATCATTACACCAAAAGAAACAAACCATTATATTCTCCAATGCATATTTAAGACCACCCTTCTTCATAGCAAAAACACACAAGCTAACCCTTGAGCAATGGCAGCCATTCATAACAATCAAACAGCAACTTCTAACAACAGTTTTTTTCTCTCTGGTTACTTCCAAACTCTTTCCAAGACACCGAAAAGGTTAAGGAAGAGGGTTCTAGCCACATGGACACCAGACCAGGAGCTTAACCAAATGAGGCTAAGGTCTGGTGCTGACATGAAGAGAAAGCTAACATGGTATGACCTTATAGCTCTTGGTGTTGGTGGTATGCTTGGTGTTGGCGTTTTTGTCACAACTGGACCCGTCGCTAGAGATAAATCCGGGCCTGCTGTTCTTGTGTCATATATCATTGCTGGAATATCAGCTCTTTTCTCTTCCTTGTGTTATACTGAGTTCTCCATCCAAATTCCAGTCGCTGGTGGTGCCTTCAGTTATCTAAGAGTCACTTTCGGTATGAAAATAAAACATTAGATGCAGCAATACATAACATAATAATAATGTTTGCCACACTTATAATATTAATTTTGTCTCCAAAAAACAATTCGGAAATCTGTATGCATTGATGTTAGCATAGCTTCTTCTGTCCGAACGAAATATAATCATTCCTAACCGTTGGTGCTTATTTTATCATTGGTAAGAAATAAAATATTTGTTAGCTTATTAATATTAATATATATATATTGATTGCAGGAGAATTTGTAGGTTATCTTGCGGGTGCAAATATATTAATGGAGTATGTGTTATCAAATGCGGCGGTTGCTAGAAGTTTCACAGAATATTTGTGTACTACTTTTGGGCAGCAAGATCCAAATGCTTGGCGAATTGAAGTAGATGGCTTGGCAAAAGGTTACAACATGCTGGATTTCCCAGCTGTTGCTCTCATTGTTGTTCTTACTCTTTGCCTATGTCGGAGGTTCGATTTTGTTAATCTCTATCTTATAAATTTTCCAACTTGTGCAATTTAATGTGCCCTATACCAGTCTGGAAATGAGTGGTTTTCCAGTGATCGATGGATACTAGTAATTATCCTATAACTAAAAACACTTTTTCTTCTTCTCACGAACTAGAATCTATAAATAGTTTGGATTAACATAAACAACAAGTGACATTGAGGTTGATGTTGTGATTATTACATTGTTTTTATCATCCTCATTAAACTAACCTAGTGACCAAATGCAAGGTTCAAATATTCGATGCTATATTCTATATTTGTTTCGTTAATTGTCTATCATTATCTGAAAATAGATTCTCAATCTTTAAAGTTCATTCTTAATTCCGAAGGTTGAGAATAGATTCTCAACTTGTATATATGTATGTTTGTTACTCACATATTGATTTTCCCAAATAATGTAACATATACATATGAACCAATTAGTTTAGTAGGGTTCAGTCATATTTGAAGACAATGAGAAAATCAGTTATAAAGGCTGTGTCTCCTTCATAAATATAAAATTACATTGGTTGTTCAAAAGATAATTTACAACGAGCTGAACTGATTAGGTATTCGGATATGCTGATACGTTTGTATCAAATATAGATCTTTATGGACTTTATGAATTTAGTTGGAAGGTTTTGTACTTTGTAGTGTGTATAACTGAGTTATTACATATATAATATGATCCAAATCATTGGAGAAAAAACAATTAAAATGGAAAAGGTATCTCATATCATGGGTAATACTTAATATGGTTGTGTAATTAAAGAATCAAATATCTAATTTTTCTGCTAGACAATGAACTAGTGGATATTGTGATAGTGGCTTGTGAAAATGACACAAACACCATTTTTTATTTCCATATTGATTTTGATTAATTCATTAATGATATGTTAAATTTTCAAATTTCAGCACTAAGGAGAGCTCCATGCTAAACATTATAATGACAGTATTTCATGTGGTGTTCTTTGGATTCATTATAATCGCTGGTATATGCTACGGGAACACAGACAACCTAATCCAGCCAGAAGGGTTAGCTCCTTATGGTGTCAAAGGTGTCATCGATGGAGCAGCCATCGTTTACTTTAGTTACATAGGCTATGATTCTGTCTCCACAATGGCCGAAGAGATTAAAAACCCTTCAAAGAGCCTCCCATTGGGCATAGTTGGTTCAGTTCTGATTGTTTCAGTGATCTATTGCCTTATGGCTTTGTCTTTGTGTATGATGGTTCCCTATAACCAGGTAACCAATTCTCTATTTTCTGAAAAATATATAGAGCAAATTAAGTAGATGAAAGAAAAACAAGATAACTATTAGTCTGAGTTATTCCAGTTGGATTTTCTGTCTTATAAATAGGAATTCTTCAAATGATTATTCTTAGATATCGAGTAGTGCGTCATTTTCGGTCGCTTTCCAAAGCATTGGGTGGAAATGGGCTAGCAACATTGTTGGAGCAGGTGCTAGTTTGGGAATTGTGGCATCTCTTCTGGTAGCAATGCTTGGCCAAGCTCGGTATTTGTGTGTCATTGGTAGAGCTCGGCTAGTGCCATCTTGGTTCGCTAAGGTGCACCCTACAACGGGTACCCCTCAAAATGCAACAATCTTTTTAGGTAAGTAAAAGTTTCTAGTTTTTTTTTAATAATTTTTTCTGAAGTGTTTATAGCATACATGAACAGTAAAACAGAATGAGTGAATGTATATATTCCATTAATACACTGTCGATAGGAGCGTTTAACAAATCATTTGTTTTCAAGAACTATTTCAAGAATCTTAAAGGCTTTATGTTTCTTTGAAGGGTTCTGTCAAGCATCAATAGCACTCTTCACGGAACTCAGCATTGTACTAGAGATGATCTCAATTGGCACCCTATTGGTGTTCTACCTAGTGGCCAACGCGCTGATCTACCATCGTTATGCCATCAATACCAACAATTCGCCACTCTACACACTCATCTTCCTCTTTGTTCTCTCAAGCGCATCCATCGGTTTCTCTATCTGTTGGCACTTCAACCACTTACAAAAGTGGGGATTGCCACTATTTGGCATTTGTGTGATCGCTACCACTGCAATTTTTCAGTATTTGATGCCTACTGGTGGTGGCCAAGACCGGGCAAATCATGATTGGCAGGTACCATTCATGCCATGGCCTGCCGCACTTTCCATTTTTTTAAATGTATTTCTTATGGCCACATTGAGAAAGTTGTCATATGAGAGGTTTGGTGTGTGGACGTGTTTGATAACCTTGTTCTATTTGTTGTATGGGGTTCATTCGACATATCAAGCTGAAGAAACGGAAGCAGAGGGTGATGATGTTGGTGATATGAGAGTGCATTGTCCGAGTTCAAATGGAGAACAAGCTAAGCTTGATATTATTCAAGTGCTTCAATAAAGAATATGAGGGTGCATGCGCAATTTTGCTGTATTAAGATATATTTCTACCATCTAAGGCCAATTGTGTAGACAAGGTTAGAGAAGCTAAGTTGTTAATTTCAAAAGAATGTCAATTTTGATGTCCATCCTCAAATTTTCAATGCAAAAGGAGGATTTGGATTTATTACCAAGTTTATTGAAACTCTTTTGGACCTGTTGTCATTAGATGTCCATTTCAATAGAGGAAAACACAAAGAGCAAACCAATCTATCAAAAGTAAAGTTTCTTGAATACTAATCGACAAAATAAGATAAACAGAAGTCCAGAAACCAGGCGGTAGCAAGTGCCACCAATGGTTGTGGGTTAAATGCCAGTTATTTGCCGTAAAGTTTTAACAGATAAAGAGATACAGTGGCTCAATGTTGGCCATTCTTGTTGACCCGTTGAGTTTTAAGCTTATTAGCCTATAACTTGTTGACTCTGGATTCGATTGATGAGTTAAACCGGGCAACGGGAAGTTACACTAAAACTGAATTTTAAGCACATGACCAGCAGCCCGACAAAAACTAGACAAAGCTTTATTCAAGATGAACTATCTTTGCCATGAACCAAAACTAGAGCTGAAAAACTGAACCAACTATGACGAAATGTAATAAGAACATAAAACCTATTAAAGACGATATATTTTCACATCTAACAAAGTTTCGAGGCAGAACTATGTTAACCTTCCAACTAAAAAAAACATCATCATTGAATACAAGAACTAATCACATATCTCAAACACTACGAATCCGCCACAGTTTCTCCTCTTGGCCGCTTCCTTGTCTCAACCAAACCTTTCACAAACGCATCCACAATCTGTTTCTGCGACTCCAAGATCAACTGATTCCGTTTCATCTCACTTTCCATCCTCATCCTCTCAATCTCTCGCGCCATATCAAGCTTCATCTTTTCCATCTTCATAAACCCATCTCCCAACATCTTAATCGACGCAACAACATCATCAATCCCAGTCTCCCCTCTCTTCATCCCCTGCTTCAAACCCGTGTTATAACTCTCATTCACATTAGTCCCATTAGTCCCTGATACGCATTCGTCTCCCTAGGCATTTTCACCCACATTTCGCCCTCCTCATCAACTTTCCTAACCTTTCTTGCCGCAACCGGGATCACGGGTTTCGCCCGAATCCCGCCCACATACCCCGAATTGTTATACGGATTAGTCCCATCATCATCACCCTCTTCTTGACTCCCCCAATTATTCACATAAGCATTATTCGCAGCCAAAGTCACCAAATTGTTACCAACACCAGACGGCTTAAACCGGATCCCACGACCCGGGTTCAAACCCGGATTAGTATTCGGGTCATTAGGTCCTGACCCGGGTTCAGACCCGGGTCCATTTTCCAAAGTTTCCATAGCTTCAAAATAAAACCAAGAAGAGAAAAACCTTCCACCAGGGAACGAGGCGGCGCGTTGCTTCTCGGCACGGTGGCGCTGGCGGAGCTTCTCCATCTTGTGACGGCACTGAGCGGAGGTTTTGGGTGGCGTGACGTCAGGACAAGCGGTTGTCACCTTTTCAGCCACCGCATCCCAGTCAGGGTTTCTTAAGAACGCGCGATGAAGCGCGTACCATCTTTCGCGATAAGCTTCGATTAAAACAAGCGCTTCATCGCGTGTCCAACACGGCGGTGGGAATTTGCGCGTGGGTTTCACTGTTGCTACCGTAGTTGACATGGGTTTTCACTTTTTATATAAAAGATCAAATTTTTATAAAATTTTTTGTGGGTTTGAAATGGGTTTTCAATCTTTAAGCCAAAAAACTGAACTTTTATATAAAAAGATCAAATTTTGATAAATTTTTATAAAAAAGTTGTGTGGGTTTGATATGGGTTTTCAATCTTGAAGACAAAAAATCAAATCTTGATGCAAAAAGATCAAATCTTGACCAAATTTGATCAATTTTAATGGTGTTTGTTATGTTTTTTGGTGGGTTTGAATCTTTAATCCAAAAGATCAAATCTTGAAGAAGAAAAAAGGATCTTGATGATGGTTTGTTATATGTATGTGTGGTGGAGAGATGATAATAAAAGGTGGGTATGGTGGGTGGGTGATAATGACGATGGATTGAGGAGAATGCGATGGGATGCGATGGGATGGTATGGTAGGTGAGTGTGTTTGGATGACGTGGAAGAAGGTGGCCTGGCCACTAGTAGTAGTCCACCATTCCCATACCTTACCCATTTGACTTTGTAATTATGTGCTCAACTAATGGGTGTGGGTTGGGTGAGGTAGGGTGGGGGTGGATAAGGGGGTTGATGGCTGGTTTGCCCCACTGACTTTAGGTTGTCATAGGCCACAATGTTATAGGTACTAGTGTCTAGGGTTGGCCAATAACAATTTATGGCTATCAATAATGGTAAATGTGACATAAGATCTGAGTTTAACTTTCACTGGTTATTTTAGAAGTTTAACTTCTGAAAGTTATTATAAACTACTGTAGTAGATAACATGACATGTAAGGTGTAGACGAATATATGTGTGACATATAATATGTGTATCATCTTACTTTTCGTCCATGCTATCACAAACCGTAATCAAATACAACACGTAAGCCTGGATAATGATATCCACCATCGTTGCCTCGTCATTCATCTTCATTAAAACAGCCACAAATACTTGTAACCGCTACCAAACACAACCGTACCTTAGGGACGGAGGCGATGAAGGCGGGGGTGACGCGTCTTCTGAAAAAAAAAAAAAAAAAAAAAAAAAAATGTAAATTTTTAAAGATCTCATTATTTTTGTAATGTGTTAACGAATCGATTTGTAATGTAGTTTTTAAAATTATCAATGTTTATCATCTCGACCATAACTTTTTGGCTCCCTGTGTACCCCACAATACGCTCATACAAAACAAAAACAAAAAGAACAATTTGGTCATGGCCTGACCAAATCACCTCCAAATTTGAGTCATAACGTGTGGTTGGGGTGCCGTAACATGGTTGACAAGTCATTGGCTTGTATCACGCATGGAACAAGACTACATTAAGGACAGTCTAAGAAAAACATTTCTTTTGATTGACAATGAAAGTGTTGGCCAACATTATGTCTTGAAGTGGTTATCATGTAACTTTAGACAAAGAACGCAATTTTCTTACGGACACTAGACGATTACGTAGAATACTGTTCCAGATACATTCACACAAAGCTTGTGGAGTTTTCAGTTTTACTTTAGCTATATAAAACTGTTGTATCTTGTATATCAGTTTTCAATCATAAGATTTTTGGGTTGTTAAAAGGTAGAAATGAAGAACTTATCAATGTTCGGTTTCCTTATTCTGCTTACTTTAATGGTCACAGGTATATTATCAACAGCTTTCAACAAACATCATATGTCAGTATATGTTACAGTATATGTTATAGTTTGCAATTATAAATCTCGAAAATTTCGTCTTGTGTGACATTCTGTTAATCACTAATTCAAAATATACTCTTGTCAATTTGTGATTTGCTAATATAACAGCTAATCCAGTTAGCCAAAAGCTGAAATAAATAACTTCAATTGATCAGATTCAAAGTTGCTACAATATGGTATACCAAACAAAGCCTTAACTTTTAGCGTGTAAACTCTATGGGGTGGAAAGCCTTTTATTCTATTTCGTACGGAGTATTAAACATTTGGCTTTCAAGGGAATTTGGATTAGCTCATCTTTTGGAGCTTTTACTTGATTTGCTCAGAAATACTCTTTGGAGCTGTCTAACTGCATAATCTCTTCTAAATTACCTAATCCAAACACCTCCCTTCATTTACTACAGATACCATTCTCAATTAGTTTTGACATTTTAACAGGTAATGAGCGGATGATGGTATCTGCTTTAGACTGCATAGAAGAGCATCAAGTGTTCAGCTGTGATGGCTGTAACATCGTGTGTCAAGTAGCACACTTTCGTACAGCTGCTACCGGCCGTTGCTACTCTGTGGAAGGAGACCCTGCCGCCATTAGATGCTTTTGTTTTTACAATTGCTAGCTTAATAACCCTTCCTAATGGAGATTACTATCGACTGATCTAAAGATAAATCTATTTATGCATTATATGTACAAGCACTTGCAGCATCACTTTCACTCAATTTGGTCAACAACCACAAAATAATTTCATGCTGCACATTCTGAACTACATTGATTTGTTCTCTAACATCAAGACAGTAAGATGCTTCAATAAAGTAAGACACTTAAATGCCTTAAATACAAGTTTCCATAAACAATATATAAAAGCATTGTAAGCCGTCAAAAAGTTTCTAACCAGACTAATAAGATCATTTTTATCAGATAAGCATATCGGATAAACAATCCTAAACAGCTTCAAAACAGCTAACTATTGTATCAAGGCGCACTAACCAGATAAGCAAGTTAATTAAGCAATCCAAGCATCACTAGAAAGAAGTCTCTTCATTTATTCACATTATATCCGATCTCAAAATGAACATGACAGTAATAGCATGAATATTGATTACATATTCTATCTCACTTATATAAAGACAGAAACACAAAAATCACCTTACTTTTTATCCTCAGCTAAACCTTTAACAAACGCGGCAACCATCTGCCTCTGCGACTCCAACAACATCTCATTCCGTTTCATCTCAGCTTCCATTCTCATCGTCTCAATCTCACGAACCATATCCATCTTCATCTTCTCCATCTTCACAAAACCATCCGCCAATACCTTTATCGACGACACAAGTTTCCCTAGCGGATCACCATCACCATCACGATCACCATCATCATCCTCATTACTTCTTTTCACCCCTCTTTTCTCGCTTTCACTATATCCCACCAAACTCCTTCCGTTCCGCTCAACATACCCCGAACCCCTCTCTTCCTCATTCCCATTCCAATAACCATAACCCGAATTCACATTCGACCCCGTCTTAATTACTTTCCTAGGCCTCGCCCCTAAATGCTCCAATTCTCGGTATCTCGGCGCATAACTTTTCTTATTAATAGGCGTTTCGTAATAACCATCCTCGTATTCATCCTCATTCTCATTATCGTCATCATTATCATTAGTTTCCACTTGTGTCACATAATTATTCGGAACCCGAACATTCACCGAATTCGGCTTAAACCGAATCCCACGCCCCGGGTTCAAACCCGAACCCGAACCAACGACTTCTATCTCATCATTCCTCTCCAAAGCTTCCATCGCTTCGAAATAAAACCAATTCGAAACAAACTGACCACCACCAAACGACATCTCCCGCTGCTTCTCAACCCGATACCGCTGCCGGAGCTTCTCCATCTTATGACGGCACTGAGCGGAGGTCTTCATCGGCGTAACTCCGGGACAGATCCGGCCAAGCTCCTCCGCCACGGCATCCCAATCCGCCGTACGGAGACACCCACGGCGGAGGGCGTGCCATCGGTCACGGTAAGCCTGGATCAAAACAAGAGCTTCTTCTTGTGACCAGCATAACGGCGGGAACTTTCTGGGTGGTTTGGTGTCGCCGCCGTTGCCGGAGATGATGATGCCGTTGCCGGACATGGAGATTTAGAAATTAGGGTTAGGGTTAGGGTTTGGTGTGTGTGTGTTTTTTTAGTTTTGGAGGTGTGGTTAAAAGAGGGCCACCGGGTGGGTGGGTGGATGGTGATGATGGGATGACGGGGTGGGTGACGCGCGTGGTGTGGAATGTGAAGTGCACGCGACCCAACCCGTGGTTGTTGATGTTGTTGTTTGCCACCGTGTTCCCACCACCGACTTTTTTTCCATTCTTTTTCTCTCTCTTTACTTTTTTTTTTTTTTGCTACTTCACTTTCGTTTTAAGTTTTTAACTACTACTACTAATTTGTCATTTGGGCTTTTCTTAGTCGAAATAGGAAAACTCCTGAGGTAGGGGTGTTAATCGGTTCGGTTATCGGTTTTTTCGATTTGTTCGGTTCGGTTAATTCGGTTAAAAAAAAATTTAGGTTAATCCGAGAATCGAACCGAACCAAATTCAAATTCGGTTTTTGGTTCTGTTCGGTTCTTTGATTAACCCGAATTTCACTATTTTTTAAGAAAAAAAATTAATAATTACATAAATATTTAGCAAAAAAATATATTTCAAGCATAAAAAGTGTTTTATTATTTTATGATAACCTTTTAATAGTATTTATTTATATATAAATATATATAACAATATATAAATATATAAAAATATATATATATTTATATGAATTCGGTTTTCGGTTCAAACTGCCAAACCCATAACCAACCCGAGAACCGAATTAGTAGTTCGGTTCGGTTCGGTTATTAGTTAGGTTCAGTTATTTTCGGTTCGGTTCGGTTTTGGTTTTCGGTTTATTCGGTCTTTTCGGTTTTTTCGCTCACCCCTATCCTGAGCTAAAAGAATCATTTCACCTTTGAATAAACTTTTACAAGTAGTTTTAAAAAAAGGTAAACGAAGGTGGTGTTTGTTCAAGCTTATTTGTAATCTTATGAGTTTACATGATTTCGGCTTATTTTATGTAAGCCGAAATATTTTGACTTATTTTGACATTTACGGATTTATATAAACTTATTATGGTATAATAACTTAATATAAGTACATATGTATTAAAATATGTCGGAATCTATCTATACATATATATGAGACTACATATGACACGTCACTAATGCTGACTAGGCATTTTAATGTTGACATGGCACATCATTTGATGAGGTGGAAATGATGACGAGGCACAGTATCCGTTTACACAAGAAAAAAAATTGATATCCTGCGAGGTTCGAACAAGGGTTTAGAGGTTTCAACACAAACGCCTCAACCACTGAGGCAATCTAATTTTCTTGAATAAATCCTTATTTCCAAAGTACTATTCATTCTTTCATTATGACATCTTCCATCTTACAACTAAACGCATAAAACTTCAATGTTAGTCAACTATTATCAAAACCTCCCCTTTTCATTCACCATTTCCTAAATCATATCAATCTAACTATCAAAATGCCTCATATCATCAAAACAAATATTCACCAAATCAATACCATGTTTATAACTAATTTTTGGGGGTTTGATTCTTTTATTTTCAAAATGATACAGCAAATCACGGAGTACTTGAATTTCAGAATATTATCTCCAAATCAAACCCTAAATCACACTTACAATTTGTATTTTGGAACACAAACCTAATTGAAACAAAATGCAAAGGTTTTCCGACAATAAGGGGTCCAAAATAGGTTACCAGAAATCACCCATTACTCCAGGTAATGAATTTAGGTTTGTTTTTTTTAATGATATTAATTTTATGTTTCTAATAAACTTTCTATATGATTTATCTATTTGAGCAAATTATGTAACTGATGCAAGACAAGTGTTTGATGAAATGTCTAAATGAAATATTAGTGTCTTATCGATGGTTGTATGCTATGCAAAGATGGTATTTTAATTTTATTTCTTTTTGATGATTATTGTAGTAAAAAGTTATGGATTTTAACTTGAAAAGCTCCACTTAAAAGGGTATGGCTTATCAACATTTTATACTTTTAACTTACAAGCATATTTGTTATGTGGGAGTTGCACATTCAGGACCAAATCGTTTACAGAAAGATTAACAAAAGGATAAAAATTAGAGCTTTTCAAGTACCAAATCATTACATTGCTACATATGTTTAATGGTCTAATTTGTATATTTAGGGGCTCTTTGGATCTGTATTTAAGAATCGATCATATGATTACAACAACTTGAGGTTTTATATAGTTTGTGGGGTGGAATGGGAATAGAGAGCGTCTTAATGGAACCGGTTGTGGGTTAGTACTCATGTATATCATTAAGTTTTGCAACAATAACTATATAGTTGGCACTCAACTAAACTTAGTATCATTTAAATTATTTGTGAAAAAATGAGTTTAAGCATGAAGGTGTCACTGGCGAAGTGAAAAAGATGTTGCATATATACATGATTTCGAACAAAATCTTGAAGCAAGTTTGTAACCTTTCTCCACAAAAGCAATAAGAAGGATCTCAATGATCAACACAACACTTTTAAGAAATATTTTGGAATTTTTTGAGGTACTTTTCTATCCTTCTTTTGAAATTATTTGTATACATGCAACACGATGTTTGAAAAAAATTTATATAAATAACTAGGACGGTTATGCTCTTGAAACCTCAGTGATTGTCGTTGGAGGTTCGCTTACCACATTAATTATCCAGTCGAGCTATATGAAGAGATTTCTCAGGGGAGTATTCGTAAAGCACATGCAGGTTCGTTTGTTAACATATCAATATATCACAAGTTTGTTATGTATTTTTAGTATGCCAGTTGCAAATGATTTTAAATTGGCCGTTAGGAAAAAAGTGAAGTTGCAAGGCAATTGGAATTGTGGTGAACTAACTGATATGCATTTTTATGGAGTATTCATGATTTATTTTATATGAGTAGGAAAATGGATTCCTTCATGAAGTGTTCAACTTTACACCAAAGAAAAAGTCTCTATCAAATGAGGACCGTGTATCAAGGATGGACAAGGTTTGTGCATTCTCTTATTAACCTAAGTAATTGTAATCCATAAAATCTAAGTTTCTTACAACATAAATCTTATAGCATTGTGGTTTTATTTTTCTTACAACTCTATTCCATATTTCAGAGGAAACTGTTGTTGAACAATATTTGTAGCAATTCTCGTGGAACGTTTCGTTTACAATGTCTATGAGAAAGGCCAAAGGGGTAACTCTTGAAGAGACATAGAGGGTAAGTCTGGATTTTAGTTAAGTCTTATTTGGATATCGTTTGAAAATTTGTCATGATTCTTAATTTTGTGTTGTATGACTAAATTTAGGTAAGAATTATAATAGAACAATGTCTACTGCGTTACATGACCAGGAAGGAGGTCATAAAATTCCTTAATCAATATCAAAAGATAGAGCCCTACTTTATAAATACTGGTATGCAAGTCGTTTATATCTCTTTAGCATGGCACAATCTATTTTTCTTACTTTTTTTACATGTACTGATTTTTGTGTTACACATCCGTGCAAGTATATAGTAGTTGTACGTTATAATTTATAATTTTTGATAACAAATACAACATAGTTTTTATCTTCTACAACATGAGAAAATATAGTTCTATGTATGTCTCTCAGTTTGGAAGCACCTTGAAGAAGAAAATCAAGAATTTTTCAAGGCATATTATCCGAGGTTAATTTTGTGTAGGCAAATAAAAAGGTTTAATCATTTGCAAAAAAGAAAAAAACAAGTTGAGTGAAATAAAGTAATATACATCATCTGGTTATGAAAAATATATTGACATATATGGGTGG
Source organism: Chrysanthemum lavandulifolium (assembly GCA_022545495.1). NCBI lineage: Eukaryota > Viridiplantae > Streptophyta > Magnoliopsida > Asterales > Asteraceae > Chrysanthemum > Chrysanthemum lavandulifolium. Next base: position 20,716,273 of record CM040246.1, read on the forward strand.
GTTCAACTCGTGCCTTGATTTATCATGGTATCACTGACCTCAGGTGCGGTCATGAGTCAAACAGGATGAGGGCCGAATTACCTGTTCGTATCTATGTTTTAATTGGATTTTATAGCGAATATATTAAATTTTGTTTCATTGTTAAACTTTGTAAAAAATAGAACTAGATAAGCTAATTCAACATAACTTTGTTCCACTTAAAAGATGTGACTAGAGGGGACAATTTAGACCATTTACTTATTAGTTGGTCAACTCAGGTTATGCTCTATCTCAAATGGCTCAAATAAAGTTTAGCTTACAGTGAAACCACCCAAATTTAGACCATTTACCTATGCTTAACTTTCGTAATTACCACAACCACAATTTAAAAAAATGGAATAAGTGTGATCAACCCAATCCGGGAAGACCAATTTCTACGTGTTTTGACTTTCATGTCCATCTATCTTCATAAAGTAAAATATTGAAATTAATGATTTCTCGAATTTTCAAGGAATGCCGAGACCTTGAAGTTATGCCTTCTACTAAACATCATTGAGTTCATGAGTCCACCACCGTTAATCACCGATAGATTTGCTTCGAAATTGTAGTGGTTTTAATTTTATCCCATTTGAATCTATTGTCTTGCCCGATTAAACCCATAGCTAATAAAGTGTCCTATTGATTGATCTTGAAAGTAACCTCTCGACGTTGTGTTAGAAGTTATGCAATTATGTATAGATGATTTTGGTACAATTCACATTTAATATACAAACCCGAATTTTAACAATTTCCTAAATGTATTTTTACATCGGTTTTATTTGCAGATAAAATCTATTCAAATATGATAACAGAAAATATGGATGTGTTCCTCTTTGATTTATTGATGGGGAAAAATGCTTTCATGTGTAAAAGAAATTGTTTCTCTCAATTACCTTTGAGTTGAGTTTATACATTTGAATTTTTTAATATATTTTTAAATGTATCGGTTTTATTAGATAAAATCTATTCAAATATGTATGGCCGATTTATTGGCATTTGAATTTTTTATGTTTTGTGAAAGCCAATATAGTTCTTAGTTTTAGCAAGCTTTTAGATGGATGTAATTATGTAGATACAATGTCTATGTCTAATTATTGACGGAACTCTACCATTTCGGTCGGTTTGGCAGGTCTGCATAAGAGTAGTAACTTGGTTCATTTGGTTTTGTAAATTTATCAACCGTTGCTTACTCATGTGACCTATATTATGTGGTCTAAACTGGTAACACCTTACTGTAGTCATGCCTACTATTATACGGCTTGCATAAAGAAGCACTACATTAAGCTTTTCTCCTGATGCCTCAAAACTGAGAATTGGCTTTAGTTGATCTTTTACCCACATAAAACAAAGCTACTCACTGTCGTTAGCATGTTTTGTCGAATTTGTTATAAACGAAACGACATACATGTTTGAGTTGCATTTTATAATAAGATATTTTAATAGCTAAGTGATGCTAATAAAAGTAATTATATAGGTTAGTTGCTTACATATTTATTTTAATTATATAGGTTAGTTGCATTACATGATTGTATGTTGTTTCATCAACTTTAAATCTTCTCATTTTAATAAAATTTCAACTGTTTCATGGTTATATCAAATTAGAGTTTGTAAAATCTATTGATTTAAGGATTGGTTTACTTTGTATGGATGAGCATATTTATTTGAGATGATTATTTTCTATATTATTCTGTAATTTTTTGTTTCGGGGTAACGATGGAAACCAACTCGATGGTCTAAAACAGGTTCAAGGTAGGTACACGTTGTTTGTGCGAAGGAGTCTCACACGGCCAACTATATGTGGTTGTTTTAAGATTCAAAAGCAATAAAAGCTTGAAGATCCTTTGTCGCGGAAAAGACGGCAACTACACAAACTCCACAATAAACGTAATTTTATTTCGTATTTGAATAAGCAACATAGATTTGTATCACAAAACAAATTCTATATCTTTTTCATATATATTACTCGATTGCTTTTACGTACAATTTAGAATTTGACATGAAGTAACATGAAGCTAGCCCGCCCATCCGGGCGGCTATGAAGCTAGTGTAAAATAAATTGATATCAAATAAGCTCATAAGCCAACAAATAAGCTTAAGTGCCCAGCACAAGTGGTAACGCCTTTCCCTCTCAAACGAGAGGTCACCCGTTCGAATCCGAGCTTGGACGCGTTTGGGATTATAAATAACCATGCCACGTGGCACCACTCAGGTGGTGACACGTGGCAACCCGACCCGACACGTGGCACCTGACACGTCATCAGGTGGGGCCTACAGCTGACATGTCACTGCGGCTGGCCAATAAAGGTCGCCACGTGGCAGCGGCGCTGACATATCATAATTGCAAGTACGAGGTTAAAAAGACGGTGCCACAATTGCAGACTAAGAGCTATAAGTACGGCAGGTGGCAGTGGCGGTTGGCCAATCAAAGCGCGACACGTGGCATAAATGACGAGGTATCAGTCCGAGGTACGAGGAAGCTTCTAGCAGGGTGGCTGGCGAAACGTGGGACGACACGTGTCCCAAGTGAAGTGCTAGCAACAGCTATAGGAGCGTGAGAAATGACCAAATTGCCCTCAACTTCAAGTGGGCTATATAAAGAGGCTCAGGAGCTCAAATTCATCTGAACTCCTTCACACAAAACACACACACATTTGTAGTTTATTTTAGTAGTAGTAGTAGTATTTAGTGCTTATTGTAGTAGCTTATCTTGTAGCTTATTCAAGTGCTTATTTTGTAATCAGCTCTTTATAGCTTATTAATTAATATGATTTGAGTCCCACTTAGTTTATTTTTTTTCTTCATCTTATCTTTTATTTTCTTTTCTTAAATCTATTAAACCAACTAAGTTTATAGCTTATTTTGGCTTATTTAGATTTAACTTATTTTGGATAAGTGATGAGTGTCTAAATACTCATCATTTTTTGTACCAATTAAACTGCAAAAACATCTGAAAACACTCAGAAATGCATCAAAATGATAAAAATATCACAAATAAGTGTTTTATGTGTTTTAAATGCAAAAATATCAAAATCGTGAAAAACGATCAAGTTTGCATAATTGGCGCTTTAGTCCCCAAGTTTCAAAAGTTGTCAAAAACAGTCCTGGTAAATCTAAATAAAGAAAATATCATTTTAAGTCCCTAGGGTTCCTAAGTTGTCAAAATTGGTCCTTGAGATTTAAATTTACAAATTTACAACTTAGGTCCCTAAACTTTCAAAATGTCAAGTTTGGTCCCCGAAAATTTAAAAATGTCAAAATAGTCCTTGCACTATTGAAACTTATCAATTTTGATCCTTGAAACAGTTTTGAGAAATTGGCGAAATGGTCCTCAATTTGGCAAAATTGCATTTTGGTCCTTGTAATACTAACCTAAGCTTTGGCCTTGTCAAAATACATTTTGGTCCCCGCCAAAGCCAAGTGAGCCCCTGTCAAAACCTTTGACCCTCCTGTTTTGGACCCTTGGTCAACCCACACAAACCTCCCTTTGCCGCCACCTCCTCCTTATCTCCTTCCCAGTTGCTCGCAACATCTCGTGCACCTCCCATCACCTTTTCACCTTTCCTCCACCCTCATCATCACAACCCACCACAATAAATGCCACCCCCTAGTTGCAAAAATCGAGCCTCTGTGTCAAATCGGTCTTTCCCGCCAAAATGATCAAACGGCTAATATCACTTCAAGACATCCAATGGCTTAGATTATTAGTGGGATTTGCTCAGAAGGACACGTGGAAGCTATCTAGTGTATAAAAGAGGAGGAAGAAGCAAGAGAGAAGCAAGTAGTTAATTTTTAAATTTCATGTATTTCGTTTTTAATCTCAATGTTTTAACTTAAGTTCAAAATTGTAATTTCCTGTTTCTAAGCACTAAACATAAGTTATTTTGTTAGTTTGATCTACTCTCAAGTTTCAATTCAAAGTATCATTATGGTTTCAAATTTTATGCTTACTGTTTAAGAATTCAATTTCCATCTCTTATGTTCAAGCTTCATTTAAGCTCAAACAAACTTATCTAAGCTCAATATAGCTTTTGGTAAGCTTTAGAAACAGTTTCAATCAAAGGTGCTAAAAAGTCAACAAAAGTCAACTGTGCAGAGAACTTGGGTCAAGCAGGCATGGAAATGGTATTTGGTAATTGCAGAGTTGATATGGGTTGGATTTGAGTAGCTTAAGTTTGGTTTGGTTTGGTTTAAACTTCACAAATAAGTCGGAACTTGCAAGTTTGTATGTCCATTTTCAATTTTAATGCGCTTTAATATTGTGCTTATATTTGAATCTTTGGTCATTAAATATGTTTATTCAAGAGTAATTAGGTTCACTAAACTTAGTTTAAGTGGTAAAATTAGATAACTCAAGAATTAGCTTAGTTTAAATTAGTAAAACAGTTTCAAAAGTAGTGTTTGGATTAATTAGCAAATCAGTATCTAAGGTTTGTTCGAGGTTGCAATGGTTGTTTTAGGCTTGTGTAGTTCTTTTGTAACCTTTCCAGTCATAAAATTGCATCTCGAAACCTCTAAAGTCAACATCACAATAAACTGCCTTATATTGCTTATCTGTTGGATTTTAAATAACCAAAGTCTTGTTTTGTGTTTAGATTACATAGAAATAGTTTGCATCAGGTTTAATTCACCTTAAAACATCAATTTCAGTTCAATAGATTGAATCAAAACTCATAAAAGTCAAAGTTCTCACAATGTCAAAAGTCAAAAACTTGCAAAAGTCATTTGAGACCAATAGGATGATTTTCATTGACTCGTTTTTGGTCAATTCAAGTGAAACTTAGGACTTTAAAAAGTTCAACTGGTCTAAATTCTTATTATCATTTTTGAAGATTTTTGTGAATTTTTTATAAGTCTCAAAAAGGCTTGTGAAAATGGGCTCAAGTGCCCTGTACACACTCAGTATTAACTGAGTGTGCACAGGTTTTGTGCAAGGCTTGCACAGAGCTCATAAAAGCTTTCCAAGGGCTGGTTTTTGGTTTATAAGCACCTGGCCAGGTCTTCTTTAGATTCCTACTTTTGGTTTTTAGTATTAGCTTATTGTGTAGCTTATTCTTGGGTTGCAAAGTAGTGAGTAAAACTGATTTTTAGCTTAAACTCAAAACAACCAAATCTGTGCATCTTGTATTTCAGAGGTTAAGAGTAGTTGAAATTTGTTGTTTTAGAGTACTTATAGCTTATTAGAGCTTCTGTAACAGTTTGGTACCAGTTTGGTACCTTGTGCTTATTCCAAGTGCTTATTACATAAGCACTTACAATTGCAGTTGCATTTTCCTTCACACAAGCCCATGTTTTTCTATTTTTCTTAGATTCAGCATATTAAATTAGACTTTTCCTGAATTTTTCATATTTTTCCATAACAGTTTGCTATTTTTCTTAATTAAAAACAGTTTTTAGGTAATTTTAATTAGCTTTTAATACAATTAAATCAGAAAAAGTTCAAAAAAATAATTTTTCATTTTTCTTAGGTTAAGATAAATATAAAAAGTAAAAATTATTTTCCAGATTTTTCATAGTTTAATTTGTAATTTTAGTAATTTAATTAGTTTTAAATAGTTTAAAATTCATTAAAAATAGAAAAATAATCGAAAAAATATAAAAATAGTTTTGAAAATTCTCTTTTGTTATTTTAGATTTTTCCAAGTCATAAATTTATTTTTCTAGCTTTATTTCATATTTTCTTGTATTTTAGGGTATAATTAAATAGTTAAAAATAGTTTTTAATTAATAATAATTAGATAAATAGTTATAAAAATAATTTTCTTTTCTATAAATTTTCTCATATCATTAGGTTTGTAAAATATCATTTTCATATTTTTAGGACTAATATTGCTCAGCTTTCACATTTTCTTGTGTACGTCGCGTAGTTTTAATTTAAGTTTTATAAAAGTAAAATCAAAACATCGGTTTAAATATAGTGATAGCGTTTATTTAATATATTTTATCCTTTTAATTTCCTTTAATTTGCATTTAAGCCCCAGTAATTTACAAAACTTTTCTTTAGGTATAAATAACTCAAAAAACTTACTTGATCACTATCCTTAGTGATTATTCGACATCCGATTGTGTTAAACACCAATTCATCCTCCGTGGGACTTAACGACCCAGAATCCACTATATTCCTCGATCTAAATTGCATTGGTGTCTCGAAATGTTTTAAGTTTCTTAC